>SKCR01053300.1:0-45486 GCA_019454045.1 Zanthoxylum bungeanum | reverse complement strand
GCTTTTCTGAAGACGCTGAGGAAAGGGGGAGGTGGAGTGATCTGTTCTTTTTCATTTGCTTCTTTTTCATTGGCTTGTTTTTCCTTTGCCTTCTTTTTCCTCCATCTGTTTCTCTGGTTTGGGACATCTTCAATGGTTGCCTTGATTCCAACATCTTTGTTGATTTCAGTACCACTTTTTAAGGTGATGGCTTGACATTGCTCTTCCCTCGGTTCCTTGGATTTGGTTCTGTATTGCTGGAAGATTTCCTGGTGGTCTGTAACTCTGAGCATTGGCCAGTTGTCCAATTTGATTCTCCAGTGCTTTGATGGAAACAGATTGGCTTTGAAACATAGCATCATATGCTGCTTGTTGCTTTTTAAACATCTCTGCAAGCCAATCTTTCATTTCTGGGTCTTTTTCAACTTCCTGGCTTTTATTCTGTTGCTGGAATCCAGGTGGTGGATAGTTCTTTTGCCCTAAATTGTTGCTCCATGAGAAATTGGGATGATTCCTCCACCCTGGATTGTAGGTGTTGGAAAATGGATTGTTCTCCTGTCTGTTGAAATTGTTGACATAGTTCACAGTTTCTTCAATTTGATTTTGTTCTGGTGCTTCTCCATATGGTGAATTTGTGGTTCCAATGTTGCTTTGCATGCCGAGAGTCTCCATGAATTTGCATATCTGATCCAGTTTGGTACTGACTGCTAAATTGGCTCCAACTTCATAAATTCCAGCAATTCGTTGAATCATGCTCTTTTTTGTTGGCCACAATGAATTATTGTTAGCCATTTCTTCGATTAGGTCCCAGGCTTGTTCTTTTCCTTTTGCCATCAATGCTCCTTCCAGCAGCAGCATCAATTGTGGTTCTCATTATTCCAGAAAGTCCATTATAGAATGTTTGGACTTGAAGCCATTTTGGAATCAATGGTGAGACATTTCCGGAGCAAATCTTTGTACCTTTCCCAAGCTTCGTAGAGAGTTTCTGATTCTTGTGTCACAAAGGATGTGATTATTCCTCTCAGTTTTCCAGTTCTGGCTGGTGGAAAGTACTTTGCAAGAAATTTGGTGGCTAAGGTGTTCCAAGTTCTGATAGAACCTGCTGGAAGTGAATGTAGCCAAACTTTAGCTCTGTCCTTCAAGGAGTATGGAAAAACACGCAATCTCATTGCTTCTTCAGCATCTCGGTTGTAATTGAAAGTGCCGCAAACTGCAAGGAAGTTGCTTATGTGGGTATTAGGATCTTCAGTTGCTTTTCCCCCAAATTGCACTGATTGCTGAATCATTTGAATGCAAGTTTTGATGTCACTTGCATTCGCTGGTAAAGGAGGAGGTACAATACATGAAATGAGGCCATCTGCCACCGGAATGGTTCTGTCGCGAATAGGAATAGGTGGTGCAACCTCCAAAGGTTCAGGTTCTATGTTAACAATTGCTTCTTGGCCTTGCCTCTTTTCCCTTATTAACTGTCTGATGGTTCTTTCAATTTATGGGTCAAGCGGTCGTAGTTCAAAGCTTCCGGTTCGTCTCATTAAGATTCTGATAACCTGCAACACAATAAAAACAAAACAATAAGTAAAAAGAAAATTAGATACAAGTAACGTATCTAACCTCAAAACTAATAATAAAAGATAAGAAATCCCCGCAACGGCGCCAAAAACTTGACCGGCGTAATCACACATGTATACGCAAGCGCACATATCGTTCAAGTAGTATAAAAAGTATCGATCCCACGAGGACTTAATATCTATTCTATTAATTTTATGAGGTCAAGTGATTACTAATATCTAACAAGTTTGTTTGAAAAGATAATGATGATTCTAATTTAAAACAAGTAAAAGAAATTGAGAGTAGATTAATGAGAATTAAAACTATCTAGGGTTGTGAATTCTTCCAATATTAATTAAAAGATGAAGTAGTTAAATCAAGTTGGGTAAATATTGATTTATTAATCTGGAATATTAAATTATGTAAAAGCCTTTTCTGATGGTCATTTACAAATACCTAGTTTAATTCAATTGAATTATATGTCTATGTCAACCAAATTACCTAGATTCATTAAGTTTGAATTCCAATTATGATTACCCCCGCCCAACAGGTATATTCCTATCATTTAAGGAAATCTATTAAAGGTTTATCTATCCTTAAAGAAGATCGTGGGTTTGTTGAGTATAAGATGTTTAAACTTAAAGTCCCTCTGTCTAGTTCATTTTAAGTTTAACTAATCAATTTTATTAATGACCAGTTAATAAAAAGGCTTTAAGATTATGACTCAACAAATAACTCTTTAATTACCCAACTATAATCTAACCCTTTATAAACCGGTGATATTAGATTTTATCACAACCCTAGATATTTAACTTAGTTATAACACATAACTAAAACTAAAAAACTTAAAAGACATAAAGTGAAATTGCTGAAAAGTAATTGTAGAATATAATTTTGCAAAGAATGAAATAAATGCTAAGGTAAAAGGAATTAACTTCTACTATTTACTATTTAGATATCTCTCATTAAAATAATATATAATCTTATGATACTTTAAACCAACCGTCCAGAATGGCGGTATCCTGATTAAGTCAAATTCAAATATACCAGCCATAAGGCGGAACAGAAATATAAACTTAAACCAACCGTCCAGTATGGCGGTATCCTCATTAAGTCAAGATTAACCAATTTAAATTGAATAACCAACCGTCCAGAATGGCGGTATCCTTTATTATTCAGATTTTAAATAATTTATATATTATATTTTAAGGGAGATTAATCTAAATAGCAAAAGTAAAAGTATTACCTTATTACCTCAGCATAGAAAGTTACCCCCATCATGGATGAATATTAAAGTAAAAAAATTTGAGAAAGTAAAAGTATTATTTATAGAAGAGATTTACTACTACAAAACGTAATTGAAACTGAATATTTAAAGAAACTAAGAAGAGAACTCCCAATTTTATATTATTTAAGAGGAAGTGGTACATTTGAAACTGAAAAATCGAAATCTATTTATAGGCCCGAGTAAGTGGAGTGCGTCCCGCCGCGCAAGCATTTGCACGTTGCGACGCGCTGACGTGTCCGACTCTCATTGGTTGCTCGCGTCTCACCGGACACGTGGCATGGCAGCTGAAAAATTTCGGCTCGTTGATTTTTTGACACGTGGCAAGGCGGCTGAAAATTTCGGCTCGTTGAATTGGCGACACGTGGCAAGGCGGCTGAGCTGGGCGTCGCGACACGCAGGTCCTCGGCGTCGCGACGCCGAAAATTACAATTTTGCCATTTGTTTGTTTTTTTGTCTGTTTTAGCCTCAATTTGTCTCCAATGCTTTCCAAACTTTATTTATCTGCAAAATAACACAAAATACATCAAAACATTCACAAAACTCAAGAAACTATACAAAATATTAAGTTTAAATGAGTGGGAAATAGTGATAGTTTTACCACTCATCATGGTGGATAAGATGGAAAAGAGAATGATTGCTTGATTGATTTGGTTGATTGTAGATTTGCTAAATAAATAAAAAGATAAAAAGACAAAAGAAATAACTAAGGAAAATAACAAAAAGATCTAGGATTGTGAATCATTCTAATATCTTTTCAAAGATGAAGTGATTATCTTATGCTTGTGTAATAAATCAGTTTACTAACCTGGAACACGAAATTATGCAAAAGCTTATGTCGATGGTCAGACGCAAATACCCAGTTTAATCCAATTGAACCATATGTCTATGTCAACCAAATTATCTGGATTCATTAAGTTTAAGTTCCAATTATGACTACCCCGCCCAACAGGTTATGTCTATCCTATAAGGAAATCTATTAAGGGTTATCTATCCTCAAAGAAGATCGTGGGCTATTAAGTCTAAGGCTGAAACCTAAAATCCCTATGTCTAGTTCATTTTAGATTACCACATCAATCTTATTGGTGATCAGACAACAAGAAGCATTAAGCTTAAGACTTAATAAGTAAACCTTTAAATTATCCAAATATAAAATAACCTCTTATAAACCGGTGATATTAGATTTTATCACAACCCTAGAAAACTAACTTAGTTACAACACATATTTATGACAAGTAAAAAAAAAACATAAAAATTATTAAAAAGTAAATGCAGAAAAATAAATAAAATGCTAAGGTAAAAGGAATTAACTTCTACTATTTACTATTTAGATATCTCCCATAATATAATATTATACTTGTGATAATTTTACCAACCAGCCATATAGGCGGTAACCTGATTAAGTCAATATTAAGTCCAACCAGCCATTAGGCGGTAATATTTGTTAATAAACCAGCCATAAAGGCGGAACAAAAATAAACCAGCCATAAAGGCGGAACAAAAATAAACCAACCGACCAGTATGGCGGTATCCTCATTAAGTCAGGTTTACCGGATTAAATTGAATAACCAACCGACCAGTATGGCGGTATCCTCATTAAGTCAGGTTTTAAATAGTTTATATTATTATATTTTAGGGAGATTAATCTAAATAGCAATAGTAAAAGAATTACCTTTTTACCTTAGCATGGAGAAGTTACCTCCTCATGGTTGAATAATAAAAGTAAAAAAAAAGAGTTTAAAAAGGAAAATTACTATTACTATTATAGAAGAAAATTACTACTACAAATAGTAATTAAAACTGAAATTTAAAGAAACTAAGAAGAGAACTCCCTATTTACATCAGAGGATTTCAAGAAAAAGGTACATTTGAAACTGAAAATTCGAGCTGAATTTATAGGCCTGAGTAAGTGGAGCGCGTCGGGCCGAGCAAGCCTTGCGCAGCGCGCCGCGCTGACGTGGCATTTCCTGATTCATTGCTTCTGGTCTTATCTGACACGTGCAGGGTGGCTGAAGCAATAATGAGACACGTGGCAAGGCGGCTGGCTGATGTCGGCTCGTTGAATTTTTGACACGTGGCATGCGGCGCACGTTAGCGGATCGCTTATGATGATGACACGTGGCACGACTCACGTTAGCAAAGTCAAACTTGTCAAACTTTGACTTGTTGACCTGGTGCATCTTAGCAGCCTCCGGCGCACGTTAGAGGTCGGGACGCCAAGGGTTTCGGTGTCACGACGCTCCAAATTACCAAATAATCATTTTTGCCAATTTCACAGTTTTGCTTCAAATCACCTCTAGAATGTCCTGAAACTTTATTTATCTACAAAATAACACAAACACACATCAAAATATTCACAAAACTCAAGAAACTATACAAAATATTAAGTTAAATGAGTGGAAAATAGTGATACATTTACCACTCATCATTTCACCCACCCGGTCAAAGTTTAATATTAACAATTGTATACTGAATAAAAATTGTTTTATAACTTTATAGTTATACATTTTAACCTTATACAACGACTGGCATAATGTCAATGACTGATAGATGACTTCTCTTTGACTCTAACTAGACTCTCTCTCTCTGACCTGACCTGGTGGACTAAACCTTCTAATGTCTGCCATCAGTATCCATTCTCTCGAGCTCGTCCTCCGGAATACCTGTAAAACAGAGAAACTAATAGTGGAGGGTTAGACCGTTTGAACGATCTAAGTGAGTGGACGATTTAAAATGAAAACTGAAATACTATTATGAAAAATACTTGGTTCTAAAACTAAAGTCCTTCCAGGAAACAACCTTATATGAAAAGTATTTTCTTGTCTGAAAACTCTTAACTATTTTTCCGAAAATCTTGTCTGAAAACTCTTTTATAAAACTTATCTTTTCTGAAAGTCTTTTATAAATCTGTTGTTTCTGAAAATTTTCATTTTTAGAAAACTTTTTTCTCTGAAACCTATCTCTGAAATCTGTATCTAAAAACTGATCTCTGTCTTTGAAAACCTGACGTATGAGGGTATTATGTATCGCCGTCCGCTCATACGTCTAACTAGAGCCAGAAGTTTAAATCCATGATATTAGAGTGTTACGTATCACCGTCCCCCAAAGCATACCACTCATGTCCCTGAAACTAGTGGTCTTGGGGCGTTACGTATCGTCGTCCCCCAAGCCAATGAACTAGAACTGGGGGTACGAATCTATGCTACACTTGAAGCTCTGAATCTAGGATCTAGGGGCATCTGTCATCCCTAGTCCTGAACTAAGATCTGGGGGCGTTACGTATCGATGTCCCCCAGTCCTCAACATGTGCATATGTCATCCGTCAATTCCATATTTGTATCAAGTTACATACTGAGGTGGCTTTTCCCCCATGCCTCGAAAATCATAAATCTCAAGCTTTTAAAATTATTTTTTCTAAAATATTTCTTAAAACATACTCTTTTATGAAATAACTATGATAAAACCGGATGACGCCCTAAAAGCGAAAAGTAAGTCTGATACGAACAATAACATAACAGAAGTCAACTTAAAAGAAAAATGTCTATTCGCTGGTTTGAAATTTGGCTGGTGTTATGCCACTTATTGATGGGAATTGCGGTTCCTGCGATGATCTATAATTGAGAAACTCATTTAGAATATAAGTTGTGGAATATGCTTCGGAACTAGGTTAAATTTATCAATTTGAACACTTGTTATCACTTTAAGGCATATGATATCTATATTATGATGTAATGTATGTATGCAAGCTGATACGAGACCCTTAGGATGGCCTCTAACACGCTCGGGAGAAATTGAGATGAACTAAAATTGATTTGGGAAAGTTTTGGGTCATGCGTCGCGATGCAAAGCCTTACGCATCGCGACGCTCACAATTCCAGAAATGAATTCCTGAAAATTTCCAGTGCACGTCGCGACGCAATTGTTGGACAATTATGACCCATATCGTCACTATTTGTACAGATCATGGTATTGTTGTACAAATTAACTATGTGACAAAGGAGATTGCTCTCTTATCATTTGTGATTAGATCACCATGATGTATAAATGATACGAGGTCTTTACGATTTGTTCCTGGATTGAGAATGATATGAGACAGTATCAATCCACGAAGGATAAATCATTAAATATCCATAATCAGAGTATTATCGAGATTGGACATCGATAAATGCGTAAAAAACTAGTATTACACTTGTAGGCGTTGTGAGGGCACAACGACATAGTTCTTATATATTTGGGTATAGGATACTCATGCAAGTGTAATAGGAGGTTGTGTTTTACCGATGGTACGGGAAACAGCTTCGCTCTGGATAGACCCCCTCGGAATTCCATTGGTAGTATGACTATGTGTCTATGGAAGTCCGAAATCAGGGTAGGTGTATTTGGTCTTAACTTGAGACTTGCACCGCTAATACTTACGACAATCAATATACTTTGGTTTTGGTCGTCCAGGGCTTTAACCGGTTTCTGTGTACGCCTCTTCTGGGTATATCAAGAATCGTAGTGTGTTGGGTGTGATGTCAAGATGGAAGTATCACTCCAGTCATATGGAGATGATGGTCACGTAGGATACGAGACTGGTTCTCTTAAATGCTGCAGTTATCGGGATATTATGACTAGGTCATGTATATCCGATTATAGAGACTAGTTACCAGACATCCGATATGTGCTTCGTACGGGGCAGACACAATTCCATCCCCAGGCCTAGCACGTGATCATCCGATACTGGATCGACATACGTAATACTACGTATACTACGTATACTACGCCTGATATAGATCCTTATTCCTGTAAGGATATTTCTGGAGAATTTGGTAGGCATGGCGTTTTGCTAGAAGCCAATTTTGTCTTGTAAATCGGTACAAGTGTAGTACTGAGTACTTACGTGTTCGGATAGTCCGACGACCGAATTTACTGCCAACATATCCGAGGATCTCATGGGTCGCTTCCCGAAGATTCACCGATGACGTATGACTCGCACTTTTATTAATCTGGGATTAATCAGATGAGAGAGAAAATTAATCTGGGATTAATTGCGGAGATATTTTATCTAGGATAAAATATCATTTAAAGAGAGAGAACGATTAATTTGGAATTAATCGATAAATTAATATATTCGATATATTAATCGAAATTGGATTTCGACGCGGAATTAAAATTCGATTTTAATTCGGGCGAACGAGTTAATTTAGAATTAATTCGTTAGCGACGTGAATAGTGATTTCACTAGGCATAATCACTTAATTGCGTCGCAACGGAAAATTCGTTAATTTGGAATTAGCAAACCCGAGCCTAGGATGGTTTGCGAGCGCATTCGTATTTCGAATTCGAGTGCGGCACGCAAGTCAAACCAAACGTCAAATCACTAGTCGCATCAAGCGTCAAATCGTTAGTCACTTTGAGTGATGTGACAACTTGTCACTTGATTTGATTGATTGAGTGATATGACTTGATGGGAGTTGTTGAAGCTTTTAATTGGTTGACTTTTTGAAAGCCAAATTCATTGTAAATGAATTTGAAATTCACATTGTGTATAAGATACACAAATTAGAAACAACTCACACAACACTTCCTCTCTCTTTCTCTCATCTCAAACATCCCAATGGGCTGTGTTCTTCATTGGTTTCTGCCTAGAAACCATGAGCAAGGGAAGCCAAGTGGGGAAATTTGTGGCAAATTTCTTTAATGCTAGCACACTACGAAGTCATGCGAAGGTGATAGGGAAGTCCACCCATGAGCTTGGAATCATTTGACGAAGCTTGGAGCTTGGATTCTTGAAGATTGAAGCCGAAAATGGGGACTCCAAAACAGCCACTGCCATGACCATGACAGTGAGTAGAATTTGATTTTTGTTCGTTGCCGCGTCGCTCAACCGATCGATGTGAGTATTCCGCAACTCCCTCATTGTATTCGCACTTGTTTCATACTTGTTAAATGATCTTGGGATGCTTAATAAATTCCAACAATGGTATCAGAGCAAAGTTGAGCATGAAATTTACTTAGGGCTTAAAATTTGGGTAAAATGTTTATGAGCATGATTTAATTAAATTGGATATTTGAGTATGCTTAAAACATGTTGAATTGAAGTTTGATTGGATCAATTTCATGAAATTGTGATTGGATCATTTTTTCCCCAAAATCTTAGCTTGGCCGAGAATGATGCCCTATTTTGATGTCTTGGATTTTTTGATTTTTTAATCATTGGATGTGTTGGAAATCAATTGGGAATATTGATTTAATGTTTAATTGGATTCAATTGGATTGGATTAAAATTGGACATGAAAATCATCCTATTGCCGAGACATATAAGAGCATGTAATTGGGTTTGATTTTTTGATGAAATGTGTTGGACATGTTTTGTTGTAAATTAGCATGATTAATTAGGCTAATCGATGTTTTGGAAATATTGATTTGGGTGATTAATTGTGTTATACACTTTAGGTAATTAAATTGTGAAATTGGGCTTTTGTAATTTAATTATGTTGGGCCTATTTTGTAAAATTGGGCTTGAATGTTGTAATTGGGCTTATTGGGCTTGGTTGTACTAAGTTGGGTTTAGGCTAAATTGGTTGGATCCAATTGGGCCCAAAACCGCTTCCATAAAGCCCAAATGCGACTAATGGACCTTTAAAGTTTAATTGGGCCTAATGGGCCTAAATTGATTTCTAGGCTTATGGGGTAATTCCCGGATTGGGCTTTGGTTATTGGGTTTGACCCAAGTTGATCAAAAGTTCATGCCTTAAAGAAATTAATTAAAAGCCCATTGGACTTTAATTAAATTGACGTTGGACGTTAATCGTGTTGGAGTTTCTAGGTCCCAATGATCGAATAAAAAACATGAAACGAGTGCGAATACAAATCGAGAAAGTTACGGAATACTTACATTGATCGGTCGAGCGATGCGGAGGCCACAAAGACATCAAAAACTGCTCACTGCCTCACGCCCACTGCTGCAGTTCAAGCCACTGGTTTGCGCCATTTCGGAGTCCTCGAATAAGCTCCAAGCTTCGTCGAACGATTCCCGGCTCATGGGTGAACTTCCCTATCACCTTCGCATGTCTCTCGGAGTGCTAGCTCTCTAGAAATTTGCCACAAATATCACTACACTTGCTTCCCTTCCTCACGTTTTCTGGGCAGAAAACCAGTGAAGAACAACCCTCTTTGGGCGTGTGAGAGAGGAGAGAAATGAGAGAAGAGAGAGATGGATTTGTTAAGTTAAAATGGTAAAATGATTTTCTAAAAACCATATACACAAATTTTCCCTCCAAAACCAAGCCATTAATGCTTTCCATCTACTCAAATCAAGTCACATCTACTTCCATCAATCAGTGAATAGTGACTGGCGTCAATCACTCAAAGTGAAAGACATCCATCACTTGATTGACGAATGATGTGACGCTAGTTGCGACTAGCGATTTGACGCTTGATTTAACTTGCGTGTCGCACTCGAATTCGAAATGTGAATGCGCTCGCAAATAATCTCGGGCTCGGGTTCGCTAATTCCAAATTAACGAACTTTCTGTTGCGACGCAATTAAATCTAATTTAATTAAATAATCATGCCAAGCATAATTACTTTTCACGTCGCTTACGAATTAATTCTAAATTAATTCGTTCGCCCGAATTAAAATCTAATTTTAATTCTGCGTCGAAATCTAATTTCTTTTAATATATCAAATATATTAATTCTTCGATTAATTCCAAATTAATCGTTCTCTCTCTTTAATGATATTTTATCCCAGATAAAATATCTCTGTAATTAATCCCGGATTAATTTTCTCTCTCTCTTATTAATCCCAGATTAATATAAGTGCGAGTCATACGTCATCGGTGAATATTTGGGAAGCGACCCATGAGATCTCCGGATATGTTGGCAGTCAAATCGGTCGTCGGACTATCCGAACACGTAAGTACCTCGTACTATGTTTATACCGATTTACTAGACAATGTTGGCCTCTATCAAAGCGCCATGCCTACCCAATTCTCCAGAAATATTCTTACAGGAATTTATAGATCTGTATCAAGCGTAGTATACCGTAGTATTGCATATATCAGCCCAGTATCAGATAGTCACGTGCTAGGGCTGGGGCTGGATAAGTGTCTGCCCTGTCCGAAGCACATGTCGGATGTCTGGTAACTAGTCTCTATAATCGGATATACATGACCTTGTCATAATATCCCGATGGCCGGCCAGCACTTAAGAGCACTAATACCGTATCCTGCGTGACATCATCTCCACTATGACTGGAGTGATACTTCCGTCTTGACAACACACCCAATACACTACGACTCTCTGATAAACCCAGAAGTGGTGTACGCAGAACCGGTTAAAGCCCTGTACCACCAAGACCAAAGTCTATCGATTATCGTAAGTATTAGCGATGCAAGTCTCAGGTTAAGACTATACACACCTACCTTGATTTCGGCCTCCCATAGACACATAGTCATAATACCAATGGGATTCCGAGGGGTCTATCCAGAGCGAAGCTGTTTCTCGTACCATCGGTGAAACACGACCTCCTATCGCACTTGCATAAGTATCCAATACTTATATATATGAGAACTATGCCGTTGTGCCCTCACAACGCACACAAGTGCAATACTAGCCTATTCCGCATTATCGATGTCCAGTCTCGATAATACTCCGGCTAGGGATATTTAATGATTAATCCTTCGGGGACTGATACTGTCTCATATCATTCTCAGTCCAGGAACTAATCATAGGGACCTCTCTTCATTTATATATCTATGGTGATCTAATCACAAATGATGAGAGTGCAATTTCCTTGTCACATAGTTAATTTGTACAACAACACCGTGTTCTGTACAAATAGTGACACTATGGGTCATAATTGTCCAACAATCTCCCACTTGGCCTATAGCCAGTCACTCGAGTGTCTAACACCCGAACTATGTATGGTTTGGCTCAATTGCTGAGTAAGGACTTTCGTCAGCGGATTTTCATGATTATCATCTGATGCGATTTATTCGATCATCACATTGCCACGATGTATGATCCGAACGAATCAGATGAATATCGAATTATCTGGATCGTTGATGAGACCATTAATTCTTTAGTCTGTGCTCAAGCCTAGCTCAGCTGCTAATAGAATTACATCTAATCTAATTAGATTTATATATCGACCCAGAAGGTTTCTATTGCTGCCTCAGCTGCTGCAATAACCCGCATTTTTGTTTATTCGGTAACAGTATCTTGCCTGGAAGATTCCAGCTCACTGTACCGTTATTCAAACTGTATAGTACCGTTTGCGACTTGTAGTCGTCTTTATCGGTTAGGAAACTTGCAGTAGTGATCCCAGTCACTTCAAGTTCTCCTTCTCCAGAATCCAGTGACTATCACTTGGATTGACCTGTTTGTGACTATATATGCTCAAAGCATATTAGACACCAGGTCGCGTACATTTTTCAATGTACGGTTTCTCGGAGAGTTTTCTCGAAAGCCAAGCTTTCGACGATTATTATTGGGAATTTCATTTCCAAGAAATGACATATTTATCATTATCTATTTAGGACAGTCATTGTCAGTGCGCTCCCACTAACCTCCTTATATACACAAGAATCTATTCGTTTTGAATTAAATCATAACCTTATGATTACATCAAAACGATAATTCCAAGAACCTATGCTTGCTTCAATCCAAACATGGATCGAATAACCCGCAAACCTTGTTTGCTAGTTAATGTACGACAAAATCGACAGGATGTTTTAAACATCCTCCAACTGGTTTCCTTTTCAGGAAAGTGATTTTCCCGTTCTGCTGCCATATTTCATAAATGAAACATGCAGCTTAAGCAAGCATTATCCAAATGGATTTTCCATGGCAACAGGTAAAAGGTTGAATCGTAATCAACACAATGTTGATAATGATACCTTTTCGCTAAAAGCCTAGCTTTATGCGTTGATATGTTGCCATCCATGTGCGTCTTCCTTGAAGACTTATAAAGTACCAATAGGCACAATGCCTTGCGGTACATCAACTAGTATCCAAACTTGTTGATATACATGGAATCCATTTCGGACTCATGACACTTTGTCATAATAGGGAGTCAATACCTTGTATCACTTCCTCATACGTAGTCAGTTGGTATACCTCAAAAGATACACATCTTTATAAGGTGAGATCAGAAACCCATACCCCAGGTTTGTTTTCTGACTCTCTCCGACTTACGCGGTTCTTGTGTATTCAAAGATTAATGGTATAGTTACATCCTTGATGAACTATTTGTGTTCCATTGGGAATTGATGCCAGGAATAGTATTACTCCGATTTTCATCGAGTTTTACTATCCTCCCTTACCACTGCATATCAGTATTCCTCTTAGGAAAACCACATGGCGAGCAACAATCTAATTGTTCTCTTGTGAGATGTTTAAGTACAATACTTATGGTATCCCTAGGATAACCTACTATTGGCACTTATCCAATTTGGGTTCTAGTTTGGTATCATCCAAACATATGCCTAGCATACCCAAATTATCGGGAATGTGAAACCAGGTTTCTTTCCCGTTCATATCTAATATGATATCTGTCAAACAGATATTATGGAACCTTATTCTAAATAAGTTCTGCACTGTTAATGCTTATCCGTTGAAGGAAATGGTAGCTCAGAGCGACTCATGATTAACCTTATCATGTCCAACACAATTCGGTTACTCAGTTCGGACACACCGTCACTTTGACGTGTTCCGGGAGGAGTCCTCATTTGAAAGAATACTATACTCTTTCAAGTATTTTAGAAACTTATTGCTTAAGTAATTTCCATTACGGTCTTACCGTGACGGTACAATACTGTAGCCGATCTGTTTGTCTATTTCGTGTCGAAACTGTAAAGTTTCCGATTTGTGTTCTTCAAAAGAAACACATAACCATAACGAGATGCCACATCCGTATAGGTCACGAAATATTCATATCCACATCTAGCCTAGCTAGACATGGGCCCACTTGCTTCACTATGAACTAGGGCTAACAGATCGGTGGCATTTGCACTTTTACCAAGTAAATAGTGTTTCAGGCACTTTGCCCAATAAACTAGATTCGTAGACTTTATTTGAATAGTCAAATGAGTCCTAGTACCCACTCTTCAAAAGTGTGGATATACGAGTCTTGTTTAAGGTGTCCCAGACAACATTGCCACTATTAGTTTCTTCTGATCAAATCAGTTTGAGCTATTTGATTGTCATGTTATATATTTAAGATTATATTCAAAATATAAATTCTGTTATTCACATCTAATGTGTTTTATCTCAATATCATCTTTATATAATGAAACACTTTAGTGTTCTAAAATATAAAGGTTCACCCGCAATGGGTTAAACACTGATATAGAGATAATGTATCTAGTCAAACTAGTTACATTATAACAGTTTCCTAATTTAGGTACATACCCGAGGGTTGTTCCTAAACTTAGGTATCTACGGATAAAGCAGCGACTTTCGTCCCGTTTCCAATTCGCAGATAAAATCTCAATTGAAGTCAGTATCCTGTTCAAAACAGATTCTAAACATCAATACATATTTTTATGTATCACACTAAGTATTTAAAATCTAATTTCAATACTAGTAATGAATACATATATGACAAACATATTTAAAGTCGGAGCCTTGCACCGTCTTAATTCCTTCATGTCTGCTTTGTCCAAACGGCAGCTCCTCCGCGATCCCGTTTGCCACATTTAGACAGACATTTTGGATATGTCCTTTATCTTCCCAGAAGAATATAAAGATTTAGCCTTTGCCCTATTTCAACACTCCAGAAGCCTTTGGCCAAGCCTCGGGTTTCTAGAATATTAAAGTAAGGTGCGCCTTGCGCTACTTGCCTAATTGCAAAGTTTGACTTTGTCTCCTTGAGAATAGTCATTAACCCTCCAAGAGTTATTAATTGCAATTTAGTATTTCAAAGATCTAAAATAGATCCATGAATATCCTTCAATTTCATTATCATACTTTAAGGATCTAATCCTTAGTTCTGATTCAGAAAATAAGGAGTATACTGCGACAAGCTTAATGGATTAAGCACTAAAGTTATCATCACATAATCTTCCAAAGATTATGCTCTACTGTTTGCTTAACTCCGAGCTTAGGCCTAGTATATTATTTTATCAAATAAAATAACTCATTTAATTTCCAGGACCATGCTGAAATTTATTCCCAATTTAAAATTTAAAACATTTATTTACATCTTCCCTAGGATTATGAATTAAACGTCAATCTTTCAATTATATCTTGATTTTAATAGTCCAACTATTTAATCAACAATTTAGGTACCTTTTTATTATAATGATTAATAGTCCAACTATTTAATCAACTATAATAATTAATTAAATTCAATTATTTTGATTTCTATAATCCAATTATAAAATCAACCATAATTAAATTGTTTGAATATAATAGTCCAACTATTTATAAAACAACAATTTAAATATTAGTCCAACTAACATTTAATTGACGGAATTTATGACGTGATATTCGATTGAGCGCATATGGCGAGTAATTGAACGAATATTGCAAATTCAATTCTTGCCTCCCACTATTCGTCGAGCCTCTAACCCTCTGTCGAGTACTCGGGAAACCGTGTTTCCTAGTGGGCTAGGATCCCGTTAAATATCACACAATCTTGACTTTGGCCAACAAATTGTATGATAATTAATAGGTAGATCTCTAAGATCAATTGGATCTCATCCAACTCCTAGATCCAGTAGGTGGACATCCAAGTCCCAAACATATATCTTATATATGCCTATACATCGAATGTATACCCTAACCTTTTTCCTCTGAATCAACTAGGCCTTGGCTTTGGCACAACAAACCTAGTGATCCCAGTCAAGCGCGGACCCATTGACATGGAAGCTTCGTAATCAATGTCAATGGACAAGAAGTGGTCTTGACTTTGGCCAACAAACCACAACTTGGACACGACACCGATATGGAACAAAGCCTCGTGATTAAAACACATCTTCGACGGACAAGGGCTTGACTTTGGCCAACAACCCCTGCCAATCTCGGATCTTGAGCAATAATCACTCAATGGAAGGAAAATAAACGCTTGATATTTAACGAGGGTTTTTCGCGTGCAAATTGGCTACCAATTTAATTATCTTTGTTAAGGTCTCATCATCATACACCCTTAAACATGCATTCTAAATACATAATAAAGCGAATATGAAAATAAATAATAATGATATGCGGATGGATACTTTACACATTGATCCTAGATCAAATCTCTCCCTTTCTCACTCAAGCTACCACTTGTATTACTTCTACCCGTTAAACTACACTTCTAAAGAAACCTCATTTACATTGAGGGGAATAGGTGAGAAGAGAATACAAAGAATAGGAGGTGATAAGGCTGGACACGCAGGTAATTAATAAATCAAATTTATTACAACAATTTCTAAAATTGCCCCACCCATCTAACATCCATCCGATATTCATTATTCATGCATCACAACCATGTATTCACACAAGCATGTGTTATCAATCAATCAATAAAATTAATTAATCTGATAATTAGTGACCATCCAATGTTCAAACAACGATTTGATTTTGTGCGAGTCAAGCTCGTCTTTGCGAATAAGTACTCAAAGTACGAATTCTCGAATTAAATTAAACTACATCTTTAAATCCAATTTAACATGCATTTAATTCTAATTCACTATTTAATTCCAAATTAAATATCACACACTTTATTTAACGAACCTTAACGACTTAAATTCCAAATTTAATCGCTACGGGTCTCAAAGCCCGATTAACGTCCAACGTTAATTTAATTAAAGTCCAATGGACTTTTAATTAATTTCTTAAGGCGTGGAATTTTGGTCAAATCGGATCAAACCGATAACCAAAGTCCAATCCGGGAATTACCCCATAAGCCTTTAAATTAATTTTGGCCCATTAGGCCCAATTAAATTACAAAGGTCCATTAAGTCGCATTTGGGCTTTATGGAAGCGGTTTTGGGCCCAATTGGATCCAATCCAATTTGCCTTAACCCAACTTTGTACAACAAAGCCCATTAAGCCCAATAACAACACTTAAGCCCAAATTCACAAAATAGGCCCAAATTTAATTAAACACAAAATTCCAAATTTCATACTTTAATTAACTAAAGTGCATTAACACAATTAATTACCCAAATCATTTATTTCCAAAACACAAATTAGGCTAATTAATCATGCAATCTTCATCAATTAGTGTCCAACACAAATTAATCAAAATCAAACCCATACATGCTTATAGACTCTCGGCCAAGGGGAATTATTATGCCAAATTCAAATCCAATCCAATTGAATCAAATTCAACATTAAATCAATATCCCCAAATCATTTCTAATACATCCAATGAATCAAAAAATTAAAATTCCAAGAGCTCACACTTAGGGCACCATTCGGCCAACATAAAATTTGGGGCAAATTTGTTCCAAATCAAATTTATTCAAATTGATCTAATCAATCATCAATAAAACATGTTATAAACACACTAAATCATCCAATTTCATTACATGCTCAAACACATTTTTACCCAAATTTTATCCCTAAGTTGTATTTCATGCATTTACTCGCTCTGATACCATTGTTGGAGTTTCTAGGTCCCAAGGATCGAATAACAACATGAAACGAGTGCGAATACAATCGAGAAAGTTGCAGAATACTTACATCGATCGGTCGAGCGACGCGGAGGCCCAAAGACATCAAAAACTGCTCACTGCCTCACGCCCACTGCTGCTTCAAGCACTGGTTTGCCACATGGTTTGCGCCGTCGGAGTCCTCGAACAAGCTCCAAGCTTCGTCGAACGATTCCCGGCTCATAGGTGAACTTCCCTATCACCTTCGCATGTCTCTCGGAGTGCTAGCTCTCTAGAAATTTGCCACAAATCTCACTACACTTGCTTCCCTTCCTCACGTTTTCTAGGCAGAAAACCAGTGAAGAACAACCCTCTTGGGCGTGTGAGAGAGGAGAGAATGAGAGAAGAGAGAGATGGATTTGTTAAGTTAAAATGGTAAAATGATTTTCTAAAAACCATATACACAAATTTTCCCTCCAAAACCAAGCCATTAAATGCTTTCCATCTACTCAAATCAAGTCACATCTACTTCCATCAATCAGTGAATAGTGACTGGCGTCAATCACTCAAAGTGAAAGACATCCATCACTTGATTGATGAATGATGTGACGCTAGTTGCGACTAGCGATTTGACGCTTGATTTAACTTGCGTGTCGCACTCGAATTCGAAATGCGAATGCGCTCGCAAATAATCTCGGGCTCGGGTTCGCTAATTCCAAATTAACGAACTTTCCGTTGCGACGCAATTAAATCTAATTTAATTAAATAATCATGCCAAGCATAATTACTTTTCACGTCGCTTACGGATTAATTTAAATTAATTCGTTCGCCCGAATTAAAATCTAATTTTAATTCTGCGTCGAAATCTAATTTCTTTTAATATATCAAATATATTAATTCTTCGATTAATTCCAAATTAATCGTTCTCTATCTTTAATGATATTTTATCCCAGATAAAATATCTCTGTAATTAATCCCAGATTAATTTTCTCTCTCATCTTATTAATCCCAGATTAATATAAGTGCGAGTCATACGTCATCGGTGAATCTTTGGGAAGCGACCCATGAGATCTCCGGATATGTTGGCAGTCAAATCGGTCGTCGGACTATCCGAACACGTAAGTACCTCGTACTACGTTTATACCGATTTACTAGACAAGGTTGGCCTCTAGCAAAACGCCATGCCTACCCAATTCTCCAGAAATATTCTTACAGGAATATATAGATCTGTATCAAGCGTAGTATACCGTAGTATTGCGTATATCAGCCCAGTATCGGATAGTCACGTGCTAGGGCTGGGGCTGGATAAGTGTCTGCCCCTTCCGAAGCACATGTCGGATGTCTGGTAACTAGTCTCTATAATCGGATATACATGACCTTGTCATAATATCCCGATGGCCGGCCAGCACTTAAGAGCACTAATACCGTATCCTGCGTGACATCATCTCCACTATGACTGGAGTGATACTTCCGTCTTGACATCACACCCAATACACTACTACGACTCTCTGATAAACCCAGAAGTGGTGTACGCAGAACCGGTTAAAGCCATGTACCACCAAGACCAAAGTCTATCGATTATCGTAAGTATTAGCGATGCAAGTCTCAGGTTAAGACTATACACACCTACCTTGATTTCGGCCTCCCATAGACACATAGTCATAATACCAATGGGATTCCGAGGGGTCTATCCAGAGCGAAGCTGTTTCCCGTACCATCGGTGAAACACGACCTCCTATCGCACTTACATAAGTATCCAATACTTATATATATGAGAACTATGTCGTTGTGCTCTCACAACGCACACAAGTGCAATACTAGCCTATTCCGCATTATCGATGTCCAGTCTCAATAATTAATTATCAGATTAATTAATTTGATTAGATTGATTGATAACATGCTTGTGTGAATACATGGTTGCGATGCATGAATAATGTATATCAGATGGATATTAGATGGGTGGGGCAATTTTAGAAATTGTTGTAATAAATTTAGAATTATTAATTGGACCTGCGTGTCCAGCCTTATTACCTCCATACTCTTTGTATTTCTCTTCTCACTTATTCCCCTCAATGTAAATGAGGTTTCTTTAGAAGTGTAGTGTAACGGGTAGAAGTAATACATGTGCTAGCGGGAGAGACAAAGGGAGAGATTTGATCTAGGATCAATGTGTAAAGTATCCATCCGCATATCATTATTATTTTATTTATACACGCTTTATTATGTGTTTAGAATGCATGTTTAAGGGTGTATGATGATGAGACCTTAACAAAGATAATAAATTGGTTGCCAATTTGCACGCGAAAAACCCTCACAAATATTAAGCGTTTTTCCTTCCATTGAGTGATTCTTACTCAAGATCTAAGAAGGCATTGGTTTGTTGGCCAAATCAAGGCCTTTGTCTGTCGAGGATGTGTTTGAATCACGAAGGCTTTGTTCCATATTGGTGTCTTGTCCAGGTTGTGGTTTGTTGGCCAAAGTCAAGACCACTTCTTGTCCATCGACATTGATTACGAAGCTTTCCATGGTCAATGGGTCACGCTTGACTGGGATCACTAAGTTTGTTGTGCCAAAGCCAAGGTTTAGTTGATTCAGAGGAAAAAGGTTAGGCAATATATTGTATATTGGCATATATAGGATATATGTTTCGGACTTGGATGTCCCCCTACTGGATCTAGGAATTGGATTGGATTGGATCCAATTGATCTTAGAGATCTACCTAGTTAATTATCATACAATTCGTTGGCCAAAGTCAAGATTGTGTGATATTTAACGGGATCCTAGCCCACTAGGAAACACGGTTTCCCGAGTACTCGACAGAGGGTTAGAGGCTCGTCGAAAAATAGTGGGAGGCAAGAATTGAATTTGCAATATTCGTTTAATTACTTGCCATACGTGCTCATTCAAATATTATTCGTCATATATATATATTAAATGTTAGTTGGACTAATATTTAAACGTTGTTTTATAACAGTTGGACTGTATTCAAACAAATTAAAAGTATAGTTGATTAATATAGTTGGACTATAATAATCATTATATTTAATAGTACCAAAATCATTGATTACATAGTTGGACTATTAAAATCAAGATAAAATTGAAAGATTGACATTTAAAACATAATCCTAGGGAAAATGTATTTAAATGGTTTAATTTTCAAAATTGGGAATAATTTCAGGATGGTCCTGGAAACTAATAAGTTACTTTATTTGATAAAATAACATATTAGGCCTAAGCCCAGAGTTAAGCAAATAGTAGAGCATAATCTTTGGAAGATTTATGTGATGATAGCTTTAGTGCTTAATCCATTAAGCTTGTCGTAGTAGACTCCCTAATTTCTTAATCAGAACTAAGGATTAGATCCTTAAAGTATGATACTGAAATTGAAGGATCTTCATAAATCTATACTTAGATTTTAGAAGTACTAAAATTGCAATTATAACTCTTGAAGAGTTAATGACTATTCTCAAGGAGACAAAGTCAAACTTTGCAATATGGCAAGTAGCGCAAGGCGCACCTCACTTCGATATTCTAGAAACCCATGGCTTGGCCAAAGGCTTCTGGAATATGAAAAGGGCAAAGGCAAAATCATTATAATCTTCTGGGAAGATAAATGACATATCCCAAAATATATGCCTAAATTGTGGCAAACGGGATCGCGGAAGCGTGACTGCCGTTTGGACAAAGCAGACATGAAGGAATTGAACACGAGCAAGGCTCTGACTTCAAATATGTTTGTCAACATTATGTTCACTACTAGTATTAAAATTGGATTTTAAATACTTAGTGTAATATATAAAATATATGTATTGATGTTCAAAATCTGTTTTGAACAGGATAATGACTTCAATAGAGATTTATCCGCGAATAGGAAACGGGACGAAAGTCGCTGTTTTAATCGCAGAAACCTAATTTTAGGAACTACCCTCAGGTGTGTACCTAAATTTGGAAACTGTTATAATGTAACTAGTTTGACTAGATACATTATCTCCATATCAGTGTTTAACCCGCTGCGGGTGAACCTTTATATTCTGGAACACTAAAGTGTTTTATTATATAAAGATGATATTGAGATAAACACATTAGATGTGAATAACATAATTTATATTTTGAATATAAATAAATCTCAAATATATAACATGACAAACAAATAGCTCAAACTGATTTGATCAGAAGAAACATTTTGTGGCATTGTTGTCTGGGACACAATTAAAATAAGAATCGTATATCCACACTTTTGAAGAGTGGGTACTAGGACTATTTTGATTCTAATCAAATAAAGTCCACGAATATAGTTTATTGGGCAAAGTGCCAAAAACACCTTTACTTGGTAAAAGTGTAAAAGCCACCGATCTGTTAGCCCTAGTTCATAGTGAAGCAAGTGGGCCCATGTCTAGCTAGGCTAGATGTGGATATGAATATTTCGTGACCTTTACGGATGTGGCATCACGTTATGGTTATGTGTTTCTTTTGAAGAACACAAATCAGAAACTTTTAAAGTTTTCGACACAAAATAGACAAACAGATCGGCTAAAGCATTAAACCATCACAGTAAGACCGTAATGGAAAATACTTAAGCAATAAGTTTCTTATATACTTGAAAGAGTATAGTATTCTTTCAAATAAGGACTCCTCCCGGAACACGTCAATTTGACGGTGTGTCCGAACTGACTAACCGAATTTTGTTGGACATGATAAGATTAATCATGAGTCGCTCTAAGCTACCATTTCCTTCAACGGATAAGCATAAACAGTGCAGAACTTATTTAGAATAAGGTTCCATAAGAAAATCTGTTTGACAGATTTCATATTAGATATGAATAGGAAAGAAACTGGGTTTTCTCATTCCTGAACGTTTGGGATGCTAGGCATATGTTTGGATGATACCAAACTAAACCCAAATCGGATAAGTGCCAATTGTAGGTTATCCTAGGGATACCAAAGTATAGTACTTATACAACTTACAAGAGAATAATTTAATTGTTGCTCACCATGCGGTTTTCCTAAGAGGAATACCTATATGCAATGGTCAGTGGGAGGATAGTAAAACTCGATGAAAATCGAAGTAATACTATTCCAGGCACAGATCCTTAATGGAACACATAAATAGTTCATCAAGGATGAAACTATACCAATAATCTTCGAATACACAAGAACCGCGTAGGTCAGAGAGAGTCAGAAAACAACCTGGGGTATAGGTTACTGATCTCACCTCATAAAGATGTCAATCTTATTGAGGAATACCAACTGACTACGTATGAGGAAGTGATATAATGTATCGACTCCCTATTATGGCAAAGTGTCATGATATCCGAAATGGATTCCATGTATATCAACTATGTTTGGATACTAGTTGATGTACCGCAAGGTATTGTGCCTATTGGTACTATATAAGTCTTCAAGGAAGACATACATGGATGGCAACATACCAACGTTATAAGCTAGGCTTTTAGCGGAAAGGTATCGTTATCAACATTGTGTTGACTACGATTCAACCTTTTACCTGTTGCCACGATAAATCCATTTGGATAATGCTTGCTAATGCTGCATGTTTCATTTATGAAATATGTCAGCTAAATGGGAAAATCGCTTTCCTGAAAAGGAAAACTTTTGGAGGATGTTTAAAACATCCTGTCGGTTTTGTCGTACAATAACTAGCAAACAAGGTTTGCAGGTTATTCGATCCATGTTTGGATTGAAGCAAGTATTAGGTTCTTGGAATTACCGTTTTGATGTAATCATAATAGTTTATGATTTAATTCAAAACGAAATGATTCTTGTGTATATAAAAGGGTTAGTGGGAGCGCACTGACAGTGGCTGTCCTATAAATAATGATAACATACATCATTTCTTGGAAATGATATTCCCATAAAAACTATCAGTGAAAGCTTGGCTTTCATGAATATTCTCCGTGAACTCGTACATTGAAAAATGTACGCGATCTGGTGTCTCATACGCTTTGAGCATATGGATTCACAAACAGGCCAATCCAAGTGATAGTCACTGGATTGATATTAAGAACATCCATTAGTATCTTAGAGATCTAAGGATGCTGTCTTAATCTATGGAGAAGGAGAACTTGAAGTGACTGGGATCACTACTGTAAGTTTTCCAACCGATAAAACAACTATAAGTCGCAAACGGTACTATACATTTTGAATAACGGAACAGTGAGCTGGAAATCTTCCAAGCAAGATAATGTTACCGAATAAACAATAAATGCGGATAATTGCTGCAGCTGAGGTAGCAATAGAAGCCTTCTGGGTCGATAACAAATCTGATTAGATTAGATATAGTTCTTTTAGCAGCTGAGCTAGGCTTCAACACATGCTAAATAATTAATGGTCTCATCAACGATCCATATACATACTTTGATATTCATCTGATTCGTTCGGATCATACATCGTGGCGATGTGATGATCGAATAAATCGCATCAGATGATAATCATGCAAATCCGCTGACGAAAGCCTTTCCTCAGCAGTTGAGCGAACCGTACATAGTTCGGGTGTTAGACACTCGAGTGACTGGCTATAGGCCAAGTGGGAGATGGTTGGACAATTATGACCCATAGCGTCACTATTTGTACAGATCATGGTGTTGTTGTACAAATTAACTATGTGACAATGAGATTGCTCTCTTATCATTTGTGATTAGATCACCATGATGTATAAATGATAGGAGGTCATTATGATTTGTTCCTGGATTGAGAATGATATAAGACAGTATCAATCCACGAAGGATAAATCATTAAATATCCCTAGTCAGAGTATTATCGAGATTGGACATCGATAAATGCGTAAAAGACTAGTATTACACTTGTGCGTGTTGTGAGGGCACAACGACATAGTTCTCATATATTTGGGTATATGATACTCATGCAAGTGTAATAGGAGGTTGTGTTTTACCGATAGTACGGGAAACAGCTTCGCTCTGGATAGACCCCCTCAGAATTCCATTGGTAGTATGATTATGTGTCTATGGAAGTTCGAAATCAGGGTAGGTGTATTTGGTCTTAACCTGAGACTTGCACCGCTAATACATACGACAATCAATATACTTTGGTTTTGGTCGTCCAAGGCTTTAACTGGTTTCTGTGTACGCCTCTTCTGGTTATTTCGAGAATCGTAGTGTGTTGGGTGTGATGCAAGACGGAAGTATCACTCCAGTCATATGGAGATGATGGTCATATATGATACGAGACTGGTTCTCTTAAATGCTGCAGTTATCGGGATATTATGACTAGGTCATGTATATCCGATTATAGAGACTAGTTACCAGACATCCGATATGTGCTTCGTACGGGGCAGACACAATTCCAGCCCCAGGCCTAGCACGTGATCATCCGATACTGGATCGACATACGCAATACTACGTATACTACGCCTGATATAGATCCTTATTCCTGTAAAGATATGTCTGGAGAATTGGGTAGGCATGGCGCTTTGCTAGAAGCCAACCTTGTCTTGTAAATCGGTACAAGCGTAGTACTAGGTGCTTACATGTTCGGATAGTCCGACGACCGAATTTACTACCAACATATCTGGGGATCTCATGGGTCGCTTCTCGAAGATTCACCGATGACGTATGACTCGCACTTTTATTAATCTGGGATTAATCAGGTGAGAGAAAATTAATCTGGGATTAATTGCGGAGATATTTTATCTGGGATAAAATATCATTTAAGAGAGAGAATGATTAATTTGGAATTAATCGATAAATTAATATATTCGATATATTAATCGAAATTGGATTTCGACGCGGAATTAAAATTAGATTTTAATTCGGGCGAACGAGTTAATTTAGAATTAATTCGTTAGCGACGTGAATAGTGATTTCGCTAGGCATAATCAGTTAATTGCGTCGCAACGAAAAATTCATTAATTTGGAATTAGCGAACCCGAACCCGGGATTTTTTGCGAGCGCATTTGCATTTCGAATTCGAGTGCGGCACACAAGTCAAATCAAGCGTCAAATCGCTAGTCGTATCAAGCGTCAAATCATTAGTCACTTTGAGTGATGTGACAACTTGTCACTTGATTTGATTGATTGAGTGATATGACTTGATGGAGTTGTTGAAGCTTTTATTGCTTGACTTTTTGAAAGCCAATTCATTGTAAATGAATTTGAAATTCACATTTGTGTATAAGATACACAAATTAGAAACAACTCACACAACACTTCCTCTCTCTTTCTCTCCTCTCAACACGCCCAAGAGGCTGTGTTCTTCACTGGTTTCTGCCCAGAACCCGTGAGCAAGGGAAGCCAATTGGGGAAATTTATGGCAAATTTCTTGACTACTAGCACACTACGAAGTCATGCGAAGGTGATAGGGAAGTCCACCCATGAGATTGGAATCATTTGACGAAGCTTGGAGCTTGGATTCTTGAAGATTGAAGCCGAAAATGGGGACTCCAAAACAGCCACTGCCGTGACCATGACAGTGAGCAGAATTTGATTTTTTTCGTTGACGCGTCGCTCAACCGATCGATGTGAGTATTCCGCAACTCCCTCGTTGTATTCGCACTTGTTTCATGCTTGTTAAATGATCTTGGGATGCTTAATAAATTCCAACAACAAGTCCTTGCACGTCGCGACGCGTACAATCCAGTAGCTAATCTGTATAAATCCCCAATGCGTGTCATGAAGCGAGCCCTTGCGAGTCGCGACGCGGGCCTATTTTCCGGGTTACTGCCCAAATACTATGGGATGTCCGGAGTGGAACATCGTACCATCTAGTATGGGAATTTCAAAGAATTTTGCCATTGTCCCCAAAGTCATTTCATGAGGGTATCTGTGTCCAAACATAATTTATATTATGTGACATTCGTCCTTGATATGACAGTAGTCGGGATTTCCGGTCATTACAAATTTTCCCCCTTAAATATGATTCATCCTCGAATCTATTTTGATGTTAAACTGTATAGACTCAATTTGGTTTGAAGGTTTCTGACCTCTGCTGCTCTTATTTCCCTTTACTTTTTTTCTACTATTTTGCTCAAGAACTTGATATTAAGATTTGTGGGAATCTCTTACCTTGATCTACTCTATTTGATTCTTGTAAATAAATGCTCAACTCTGGGGGTTTGTGCCACATCTATAAACTTCTTAATGAATGGTATCTTTCATAACATTTTATCTATCTCTTGTT
Organism: Zanthoxylum bungeanum; assembly: GCA_019454045.1. NCBI lineage: Eukaryota > Viridiplantae > Streptophyta > Magnoliopsida > Sapindales > Rutaceae > Zanthoxylum > Zanthoxylum bungeanum. The sequence continues at coordinate 18,951 of SKCR01053300.1, read as the reverse complement.
TCGTACTATATAATGTCTATCAAGGTGTATTAGAAATACTCAATTCTTCATGATCTGAGCTTAGGTTTTTCTTGGAATTGGTACATGTACTTAACTGTAAAGTACTTCCTGAATTCAATATATTTATACTAGTATGGGCATATCAACGACCATTTTAACTGAATCATTTCTTTAGCCTTTATATTCTTTGCTATGATAACACTAATTTAAAATGTCACTTAGGGTTTCTGTTACTCATTCCTCTTAATGTATCACTATTTTTTTTTTGATACCTCAACCGATAATTTTATTTCTTCTAACTTCAAGTATAGCTTAAATTCTTCTCTCTCTTTCTTCCATCCCTTTTCATATAGTGCCTACTCATTATTAGAGGTGATAATACTTCTTATCGTTAAGTTTCTTCACGTTCTACCGTAGTTCAAGATTAAAGACAATCCTTATTTCTAGTAAAATCTACGTGCTTAAACTGAACTTGGCATTAATCTTCTTAACTTTACTGCTTAACTGTCTTATTTCTTTTCAATTAATTTTCAATCACTAATAGCTCCATCCTTTGCGTAATCTCTACTGATCCGAGGGACTAGTACTTTATAGTCAACTCTCAAGATATTACTTCTTGCCATTAATATCAACTCCAACTACTTGGTTCTGGTCATTGCTTATATAATTTTTGTTTCTTCTTTGATGAAATTTTCAATCTTATCTCAACACTGAGAAGTTTACTATTCCGTAACACTACTGGGCTTAACTATAAAAAGTGTGTTTTAGTACCCGTGTACTCCTAACATTATTTATTTAATATCTTTTCTAATGTCGTCTTTACTTTGACAGTTATATCTTCAAGTATTCTACTAGTTATTCTTTGTCTTCTTTCCTGCTCTATTCTATACCTGAACTTTTGTGGTCTATGCTTCTGTCTTTCTATCCGCATGGGTATCAACTCCTACAATTCTCTAGTTATGTCTATCACTGGTTCTTTTGCATTCCGTAATTGCTTGACTACTACTTTCTATCTTAATCATCTCATATAGACTATATTTCTTCTAAACCTTTTACTTAACCCTAATTTCTTCCTCTTTACCGCGTTTTTGTACTAAATCTGAATACTTTTATATTTCGGTTCTATTTTATATTGCGTATCCATTTGTTTATGGGAATACTTTTGAGGCAATTACCGAGGTCTATCTTTGCTGCTGTTTTTTGTTGAGGGGTTGGGAGGGTGGGGATTGATCCTGGTGTCTCTTCGGTGGTGGTAGTCTCACTACCTACCCATACATTGATTATACTTGTTGCTTATTTATAAGCCTAGAACTTCCATATTTACCCATCTGGCGTCGACTCGAGTTTCTTATTTCACCCCACTCTTGATCCTCATTCCAACTATTGGTGATACTATTTCTTATTATGAACCTTCTCTAGAGTCATGCTCTCTAAAATACTCTACTATATCGTCTATGTTGCTTAACTACCTTAAGTTGTTACTTTTCTCAAAGACCTATTATATTCCCTCTTGTTTTTCCTCTTTAAGAAGCTTACCCTGCTACATAAATTTCTTTTTTATCCCAGTTCCTTAAACTCCTCTCATCTTTACTCTCATGGAGACTATATCAACTTCATCTGCTTAAGATATTTCTACTAAGTTTTTGGTTTAGGTACTGCTCTCCATCTATTTCTTCCGACTCAGTACAATAAGACTCTCTAAGAGTTATCTACTATATTTCTGGGAATCGCTCTCTCTGGTCCGCTCGTGCTTTTGAGCCGTAACTCCCTTAAGGGTCACCAATACAATGATGATTTCTATATTTGACTTGACTCATCATGACTTCAGACTATCCTATCTCATGTTTCTTATCTATGCTTTGTTGAACTCAATGGTTCGGCTCCCTAGCTGTCTCATGGCCTATCTATTTTGTTTGATTCTCTTCTTTACTTGTTCTTCTTTTTATTGGACTCTAAGTTAAGGGGTTAACAGACGCACTCCACCGAGATCTATGAATACACTTTTCTGTTATTTACTTAGGCTCGGTGATGTTCTAGTTAAATGTTTATTTACTTACTAGAGTCGAGGCTATTGGAAAGAAAAATACCATACCTTCTGTTGGGACTCACAACTTTTATCAACTATCCTAAGGTATTCCTTTATATTTTTACCTTCAAGCTAAACCTCTAATACTATATATATTGAACTCCATTGTCACTATATGTGTCCTTCTTGTTTATTTCCATATCCCATCTCTTGAATTTATGTCATGTTGCCGAAGTTAGCGATGTTTCACTCTTTTGGGCCATTTTCTAAATCTCTGCTCTTTGCCCTTGCTATAAGCTATAACCATGCCTTTTAATCTCATTGTTCGCACTGGGTATTCATGTTAACTCTTGAGTATCTCCGATCTCACGTGTTTTATCTTTTTAAACTTACATAGATTTTATACTGGCATATCTATGGGTTTCTCTTATGTTTGGTCTATTCTGCGGACTTTTACTAGTACTGCAAGCCTTGTGCTGACTTGCCTAGGTTCTTGGACTACACTAGGTTCTCTCCTTTCTAACTTCAGAGGCTTTTTTGGGCATTTTTCTGAGTGGTCTATCTTGTTATGTCTTCGGTACATACTTTAGGAAAAACTCTCATCGGGCTTTCTTAATGTTATCCTTATCTAAGCTGGGAAATGATGGGGCGATCTTTTATGTCTCGATTTTTATCTTTGTCCTTGTTCTGGTACTTTATGTCCTGGTAGAGTCTATTACTTATATAAGGTAGGTATAGAATAAATTCCGTCAGGACCATTTCTTTGACTGATATAGCTAAGAGATGTGGATCTAGGTAGATCGAAACCTTATTTACCAGATTCTTAAATTAAGACAGTTAATCCTCTCTGTTTACAATCTTCTCTTATTGGTATGCGAGCCTGGGTTAGGGATCTAAAGTCTCCACACATTTATTGGTATTTCATGTCTATTGAAACTTCCACGTCTAGTCTTGAGTTCTTGCTTCTTTTATCTTTCCGTCTATCCTTTGTTACTCGGGAGACTTGCCATCTATACGAGGTACTTAAGGCTATTGAGTCTCCTTGAAGGAATTTTCTGATCAAGGAAGAAATCTTTGTAGGAAGAAAAGAATCTTACTCAAGTTTACTTGAACATTCTACTTTAGTTCGGGCTTACTTTATTTTCTTTAGTACTAAGGTTTTGTACTTCCTTATTTATATGTTTCTATATCTTTACCTCTAATTGCTTCTGATTGCTTAAACATCTGCGTTTTTATCCTTTACATTTCTTTCTAGCTTTTTCTTTCTCTTTCTACTTCCCTGGGTGGGTATCCTTAGGATTTTCCTATCTCGTTTTGTCTCTTTACTTTTCTTGTCTATGGCTGCTTAAACATCTATGCATATTTCCTTACTTCTTATAGCTTTCTCTTCCCACCCTCTAGGGTAACTTTTCTTAGTACCGTATTTTCTGATTTTATAACTAAATTTGAACTTATGTTAATAGTTCAGGATGATTTCAGAAGGATCTTCAAATAATATAATTATTTCTAAGGAAATATACTTAAATAGCTCCGGAATTCTTACTAACGTGTCTATAGAACTTTTAGGACGTACTCGAGTATCAGATACTGGAGATGTAGTGCCTCGTATACGGGTATCCCAGACAAACTGTGTATACAAGACCCCAGCACTCTGCCCACTGCAGTCACTGACTCCTTAGATCATGCTCTGATACCATCTTTGTAACATCCCTGATCCGGGAGATGATACCGGCAGGGAATAAGCCGTACTATCCCCCTGAGCCACTGACTTTCTAACTAAGAACAACTCTAATACTCTTTCTCATTCCAAAATCTTATGCATGGGACCGTTGCCCAAACTTGACAACATGAAGTGCAAGTTCAACATTAACAACTGTATACTCAATATCATTTTCTTTTATAACTTTATAGTTATACATTTTAACCTTATACAACGACTGAAATAATGTCAATGAATGATAAATGACTTCTCTTTGACTCTAAATGGACTCTCTCTCTCTGACCTGACCTGGTGGACCAAACCCTCTAGTGACTACCATCAGTATCTATCCTCCCGAGCTCGTCCTCCGGGAATATCTACAAAACTGAGAAACTGGGAGTGAGGGGTTAGACCGTTTGAACGATCTAAGTGAGTGGATGATTTAAAACGAAAACTGAAATATTATTATGAAAAATACTTGGTTCTAAAACCAAATTCCTTCCAGGAAACAACCTTATATGAAGACTCTTTTCTTGTCTGAAAACTCTGAACTTTTTTTTCTGAAAATCTTTTCTGAAAATTCTTTTATAAAACTTATCTTTTCTGAAAGTCTCTTATAAATCTGTTGTTTCTGAAAACTTTCCTTTTTAGAAAACTTATTTCTCTGAAATATGTATCCGAAAACTGTTTCTGTAAATTGATCTGTCTCTGAAAACCTGACGTATGGGGGCATTATGTATCACCGTCCCCCCATACGCCTAACTAGAGCCAGGAATGCAAATCAATGATATTGGGACATTACGCATCGCCGTCCCCCAAAGCATGCCACTATTGTCCCTGAAATTAGTGGTCTTGGGGCATTACGTATCGTCGTCCCCCAAGCCACTGAACTAGAACTGGGGGTGCAGATCTATACTACCCTCTAAACTCTGAATCTAGGATCTAGGGACATCTGTCATCCCTAGTCCTGAACTAGGATCTGGAGGCGTTATGTATCACTTTCCTCCAGTCCTCTACATGTGCATATGTCATCCGTCAATTACATGTCTGTATCAAGTTACATATTGAGGTGGGTTTTTCCCCCAATGCCTCGAAAATCATAAATCTCAAGCTTTTAAAATTACTTTTTCTAAAATATTTCTTAAAACATACTCTTTTATGAAATAATTATGATAAAACCGGCTAACGCCCTAAAAGTGAAAAGTAAGTCTAATACGAACAATAACATAACAGAAGTCAACTTAAAAGAAAAATGTCCATTCACTGGTTTGAAATTTGGCTGGTGCTATGCCACTTGTTGAAGGGAATTGCGGTTCCTGCGATGATCTATAATTGAGAAACTAATTTAGAATATAAGTTGTGGAATATGCTTCGGAACTAGGTTAAATTTATCTATTTGAACACTTGTTACCACTTCAAGGCATATGATATATATATTACGATGTAATGTATGTATGCGAGCTGATACGAGACCCTTAGGGTGGCCTCTAACATGATAGGGAGAAACTGGGATGAACTAAAACTGATTTGGGAAAGTTTTGGGTCACGCGTCGCGACACTCACAATTCCAAAAATGAATTCCTGAAAATTTCCAGTGCGCATCCCGACTCCAGTAGCTAATCTGCATAAATTCCCAGTGCACGTCAGAATGCGAACCATTGCTAGTCGCGACGTGGGCCTATTTTCCAGGATTCTAAACTTGCTTCCTCAAGTCTTCCTTACCCAAACACAACTCATCTCAATACTTCAACTTCACATATTCTAGACCATCATTTCATCATCAACAACTTTTTCATCTCATAGTTCTTAAATTACCTAAAATCTAAGATGTCCACGAATTGGCCATTTCATAATACAATCAATCATTTACATGCCAATAACACTAGCAAAGCATCAATAAAAATCAAAACTATATTTCAAGTTTGGGTCAAGACTTCCTACCTCTATTAGTTTGATTCTTCTTCATCTTCCAAGCTTTCTAAGCCTATTGCTTCTTTTCTTGGCTTGATATGGGAGAATTTTATTTGCTTCCCCTTTATTTTCTTATCATTTCTTCTCATTTCTTCTTCTTCCTCCTCTCTTCCTCTCTCTTTCACGTTTTTCCTTATCTTCATTTTCTCTTATGAAAGTGTGAATAGTACCACATATTTATACTAGGGCTTATTTGATATATTTGTGTATAATTTAATGAAAAAGTGAGAAGTTTTGAGAATTCTCTAGACTCATCCTCGGGTACTATTCATACATATTTTTAAACTGTATTTTTGACCGGCTTCTGTTCCGAATTTGGAAAAGTGTTCAACGCAAAAGTTGTAGGTCTTGATCTCAACTTTCTGGAAATATAAAATTCATAAAAATCGGAGTTTGTATGAGAATTTTACGGCCTAAATACCATGGGTTGTTCGGAGTGGAACATCGTACCATCTAGTATCAGAATTTCGAAGAATTTTTTGATTGTCCCCAAAGTCATTTAATGAGGGTATATGTGTCCAAAAATAATTTATATTATGTGACATTCGTCCCATGATGTGACAGTAGTTGGAATTTCTGGTCGTTACAGTCCATTTTTCTAGTTATGTATCCAATGAATATTTCACATACATAAGAAATAAAAATCACAATAAAAATAATATAAACATAAATCTAATTATTATTTTACAAATGTGATATATTAAGGGGATTAAAAAAATTATAAGTGTAAAATGATTAGTTTCTCTTTTATTAAGTGTACACTTTTTAATGTTCTTCACTGAGTATGTAACAGCTTACGAAGAAGCTAACAAAGTAGTCTGGCTCCGAAAATTCTTAGAAGATTTGAAAGTTATTCCAGATATGGATAAATCACTCACACTTTATTGCGATAATAGTGGTGCAGTGGCGAACTCCAAAGAACCAAGATGCCACAAAATGGGAAAGCATATAGAGATGAAATATCATCTAATTAGGGAGATAGTGTAGAGAAGAGACATATATGTCACGAAGATTGCATCCGCAGAGAAACTGGCTGATCCGATTACAATGACCTTATCGGCTAAAGTGTTTGAAGGTCACCAAGAGGGTCTAGTTTTATAAATATTCTTCAATATATATGCAATTCATTTCTTGAAATAATAACAAATTTATTATCAAAAGAAATTGAAAAATTATGCTGTAATAATCTAGACAGAAATCAAATTTTTGTGAAATCTAGGAATATAACAATCATTGCCTAAAGTAATAAAAATATATTATTTGAAAACTGAAGTCTAACATCTCCCACTGTCTTTACTAACACGACATCCCGTGTCCCAATTAGCATGGTGAATTGGCCTTCATGAAGCTTATTCCAAGAATCAATTAACAGCCAAGAAGAGCAAACATGATTAGTGGCTCCTGAATCAATAATTCATGCGGACATATCATATTCTACTAAGAAAAATTCTATAACAAGTAAATCATAATTACTTTTAGCATTATTTTTCTGCTCAAGCTCCTGTAGGTATTTGAGATAGTTCCTCTTCCAGTTTCCATCTACATTGCAATGAAAATATTTTCCTTGGGCTTGGTAGATTTTAAGCTCTTCTTGTTCTTGTATTAAGTCTGCTTCTTTGCCTTTGCCATAACCATTTCAATGTTTATGTTTCTTGTAATTACCAGAATTGTAAGGTTTAGGAACATTTTCTTCTCTGGACGTATTCTTGTCCTTGTATTCATACCATGATTGTTCTTAAACTGCATGAAATTCTTTGAAAGAATTTCCACGATCATAGTCACCTGGCTATGCTCATCAATCTATCCACCATGGTTTTCATCCGTATTAAAATGAGCATCCTTGTCAAAACATATATTCTCGAATTTCCTTTATTTTTATAGTCATCACAAAACATATAGCTTCATGACGTTGCTTCTCTGAAGTTTGCCCAAACATCCCCTACAACGACTTTAGTATCTGAGATATTGTAGTCATTTGCTCGTGCTTCACAGCAAGCACTTCAGACATTCTTGCTAGCATGTAACAAATAACATTTTCATTGGTTGCGACCTAAATATCACGAATTGATTGAGTAGCATTTCTTGCTGGTTGTGGAGGATATTTATTCATTAGGATAAATTTTAGGTCTTCACACACTAGGATAACGTTTATGTTACTTTTTTATTTTACATAATTATATCTAGTTAACTTATCATTAGCTAATATAGAGATTATTGATGACACCATTAATGAAATAAATAAAGAAAAAATTTCAGTCATCACATTTTACAAATATAAATACATAAGTTTGGCATAATTCAATATGCAGTACCTAAGTTTTTATCTTAGGAGCGTTAAAGGGGTAAAAATGTATTTAGACTTGCCTACTTCTTTATCTTTTAAATTAAAAAAAAATATTTTCAAAACACAGTATCTAAGTTCAATTTTTAGAAAGTTAAGACGCTAAAAAATATATTTGAGATTATCTATTCCATGAACTTTAGTAAGCTTACTATGATTTATAATACGGTTGATTACTGTATCCGATTATTTTGTATTTATGATTTTACTTTGTAGTAGGGGTGATCACGGTTTCGGGTCAAATCGTAACCCGACCCGAACCGCACCCCGCAGTTTGGAAAAAAATTAAAAATGATTTCGGGTCAATCGGAACCGAACCGTAAATTTCGGGTCGGTGTGCGATTTTGACCCAACCGCGACCCGAACCACCCAAAACCATAAATTTTGACTCAAACCACGACCCGAACCGCCTAAACCACCGACTCGCATTCAAATTAGATATTATTTTATATTTTTCTTATTCTTTAACCATGAAATTTAAGATATTTAATGATCATATAACAATATGCAATGTATAAATGAAAATTAGGTATTTTTTCTCTTCAATTATTATGTGAAAACACACAAAATTTCCTTAAAAAAATTTATAATCCAAACCGCCGACCCGAACCGCCCAAACCGCTAAACCGCCAACCCGAACTGCCGCGATTTTCCTTATCAAATTTGCGGTTTCGGTTTCTAATTTTCCAAACCGCCAACCCGCGCGGTTTGAAGTGAAAAACGAAAAAAGCGATCCAAACCGCATCGCGAAAACCCCTACTTTGTAGCTGAGCTCATAGTAAGGTTAATGCGGGTATGGGTTATTGTTTAAAACACTAATGAAGTTTCTTCATTGGGGAAAAATATTGCAATTAATGAAGTTCTTAATTAGAATGTTTTAGACATTAGAATTGATGACATTTGTGTTTACTTTTCGAGAAAGACTTACGTGTGATAGGCGTACAAATGACATGATACGTCCACCAATTAATATTTTAAATATATGTACATTAAATACAAAATTAACCAATATATAAATATTCATTGGCCAGATATACCGTGTTTGCTATATAAATTTCCCTCCTACATTTCATATGATGGTCAAATATTGCATCTAGACCTGGCCACCGGCTCGATTCGGTTCCGGTGGTTTCCGGTTCCACAAGAATGTGGAACTGGGAATCAAATCGAACCAGACGGTTCAGGTTCCAATTTTTTTTTTAAAAAAATAATTTTAAAAAATAGAAATTTAATTTTTAAGAAATTTATAATTGGATATTATTATAAAATAAGTATACTAATTTTTTTTTTTATTTATTTGAATTTTATTAAATCAAATTAAATTAAAAACTTAAATAAAAAGTTAAATTCCAGTTGGAATCGAACGGTTCCAACGGTTCGGCTAGGGTGAGAACCCTAGCCGAACCGAAAGGAACTAGAATCGTCTCGTTCCTTCTAGTTCGGATCCGATTCTGATTCCCAAACCTGAACCGAAAGGAACCAGAATTATCTGGTTCCTTCCGGTTCGGTTTCTGTTCCAAACCGAAACCGTGGTCGGGTCTAATTGCATCAAGACTGCTTGGTTAGTGTATTCGATTATATATTGTGTATTGAAAGTTTATTTATTTATTTGTTTGTTTGAAGATAAGGATAGAAGGGAGAAAAAAAATAATTAGATTATACCTTTTATTAGTAAAACAAAATTGAAGGGGAATAAAAAAGATTAAAGATGAATAAAATTTAAAATATTAATATTAAAGAGAACAAGTTTATAGATAGGTGTTTTTTTTTTTTTTTTATTAATAAATATAAAAGTGATGAAAAATATGTTTATTATAATTTGGATACAAAATAGGAAATTACCCACCTAGTTGATCTGATCATATACGAATGGACAGTAAAACAAATAGAAGCGGAGCAATTGTATTTGTAGTACAGCAACAGCAACAGAAAGAGCTTGTGCAAGCAAGGAAGCAAGAGAGAAAGCAAAACAAAATGTCATCTATCTTATACTTATACTACTAGAACACTCCAATTTTTAAGGAATTGTTCCTTTTTTTGTTTTACTTTCTTGAATTTTCGGTTATCGATCTGCGTCTGCTCCTTCCTCTTCAACTTCAAGACCATACTATTAAGGTCCCTTTATTTATTACTTTCTCAATTTTAGGGTTTTTTTTTAATTTTATTATAATATTGGATTGGCTGCTTCTTTTAGTCATAAAATACAATGTGATTGTACTAATTTCCAGTGAGTTGATTATTGGATTTTGATCTGGCAATTTTGAACCAATTAGCTGTGCTGTGATGGGTAAGGAAAATGTACCACAAACAAACACTGGCGAAGTTTGCACAGTTGAAAGCGCAGAAGATTCGGGGATGTATTCTCGTTACAGTGTAGATAAGGAGGTGGGTTTGCCAAGCTGCCGCGTTTGCCAGTGTGCTGAATCTGATAAAATGGGAGATGCTGCTTTAGCCTTTCTGGGTATTATTCCTCCAGTACAAGAACCCAAACCCGAAGGGGAACCCCCCCGCAAAAGCAATAGCAGTATCGATCTTGTCAATGAATCTGGGTTCGTGGAGTTCATTAGCCCTGATGGGGAAGTTTTCATTTGTAATACTAATACCGACTTAGAGTTGGGTCCGTGTCATAATCAAGACACTCTTATTGGACTCGGTTGTTCTTGCAAAGGTGATCTTGCTTTGGTACACTATGCTTGTGCTCTTAAATGGTTTGTTAATCATGGATCCACTGCATGTGAAATCTGTGGTAATTGTGCTACGAATGTCAGGATTTCTGACTTCAAAAAGGTTCTGATTGCATTAAAGGACTATGAAGCATTAAGGGAGCGCACTGCCAGTGGCGAACCCAATCCTGCACAGGTGCATACAAATTCCGGTGTTGATCCTGATGCTGTTGCTGCTATCAGACGGCAACGCCTTAGTGAGATTTCGTTGTGGTTTAGCCCACGTAGCAATCATAATAACCATCATAATAGTAATTCTACTGCAGTTTCACAGGCTGTTTCTGAGCAACCTCTGAATACTGTTACTGAAGATGTCGTCGTTGCTGAAAATCCTGCAACCAAATGGGCTGTGGAAGGTACTGGGATTTTGCTTGCTACGGGGTTACTCACTGTCACTCTTGCTTGGCTTATTGCTCCTCGAATTGGAAAGGTGTGTTGGATTAGGCATCATTATGCTGTATTTGGATTGTGTATAGATGGGGAACATATACTTTTAAGTTTCCTGAATATTACGAGGAAATGCAATTTATTTCGTTTCATAAGATCTCTACCTGTTTAGTTGGAACTGAAACATATAAGTCTAGAACATTAATATGACAAGTGTTGGATACACACCTGACAAAACATGAATAAATATAGAACTCTTATAATGGTAGCACATTTTACTTTTTAGTGTTTGTTTGAGTTGGCATCTGGCCAAGGCTTTTTATTTGTCTGCTTAGGAAGTGTTAATCCCGCTACAAATGTTTGTTTTATAATTAGTTATATTGCTATATGCGGTATATAATCCATAATGCATGTCGATTCGCATAATTATTATTACCCAGCTATTGCAGTTGGCATGATTAATACTCACCATTTAACTCGTTTATATGTTTATGAAGTTGAGTTGGATAAAGTGTTAATAATAGTTCATGTGATATTGCTTTCTAGGAAATCATTTATTAGCAGTAGAACTTCTGTGTGTTTATGTTTACATGTCAAAGTTTTCGTTGAAGTTTCAGTACTACCATGACCCACTTTTTCGGCTTGATGTATATGCATATGTACTTATATATATTAACTGTCTTAATTGGATGAAAAGCCTAACTGTTTAGTGGTTAGGTCATAAGGTTTGCTCTTTATTCTTCTATTTTGAAGTTTGATGTATTTTTTAAAGCAATAATTTCATTATTATTTTCCTTGCAATGGAAGCAAGAGGTAACATGTTCGAGTCCTAGGGGGATACGTTTAATTTAGGGTTTGGGTGGAGTGGGGTGCAGTTTATAAGAAAGATATTTAGACCTTCTTAAAAGAAAAGTGCAATCTTCTTTATATTCTATCAAGTAGGGTTGGATCATGTTTCTTGGCCTTTTTTAATGTTATTACATATCAAAGTAAAAGGTTGGTCGTGGAAATTACCATGTAAATATCTAAACTTATTCTTTTGTATTTTATGATGAGATTTAAAATGTCATTCTCTTTATTCTCCATGGATTTTGTATGTTTTATCTTATAGGCTCCACTTTAATGTGCAGAAAACTGCTAGAAGTGGTCTTCATATTCTCCTTGGAGGCATTTGTGCTTTGACAGTTGTGGTCTTCTTTCGCTTCGTAAGTAGTTTAGATCCTGTTTCATTTGGTTTGCATTTCCCATGCATTATTACATTTGATTTGACTCAATATAGGTTAGGTTACATGTATTTTTAATAATTAGCTTTCTAAGTTTTCCTATCCTGAACAAGCAAATGAGAAGATGAAACATAAAAGGGTTTAGAACGGGCTTCTATTGGCATGGCAGTGTTTAGGAGCATTACGTATCTTTAATTGCATCTGTGGCATTATTGTAAAGTTAAGCCGACATGTGTATGATTTTAATTTTTTGGTTGGTCTGGACACTGGAGGTAACCTTGGTGAAAGCTTGATTTTAATTATATATTTCAGAAAACTTCAATTATTTAAGGTTCTGAGGCTGGTGTTTGTAGAACTTAATCTTGTCCACTGTGTCTATTTTTAAAAGCTATATTTGTGAAACTCCAACTGAAACTGATCAAATCCTCTTATTTGGGGAAGAAAAAATGCATAATATACATATTTAAGCTGAAAGAAACAGAATTTGGTAAGCATATAGATTGCCTTATTAAACAAAATTTTATGGTAACAAAACTCCTTGTTGGGTCCTCTTTTTGGGGAAGAATCAAGTTGAACTTTTGCCTATTAGTTGCTAGATTCTGTTTCATTTCAAAATTAGCAACCGAGTGTTTTTCCTCACAAAAGTCTAAAATTAATAAAAAGAATCACTGAAAAAGCCCTATTAGTCAAATGAATTAGACGGTAACTTGGAGTTCAGTCTCGAGCGATCAAGAGAGAATCTCACCTATTATTCTTATTATTCAAATCTTTATCATTATATTATATTTTTAATTAGTTTTTATATTTACTTCTTTACAAATTATTCTTTTTTTTTTCTTTATATAAAAGAGTTGGATTCTATTTAACAATAATTTATAGTTTAATTAGTAAAAATGTCTACAAAAATGTGCATATAAATATAATAAGTTAGAAAAATAAATCTAAAATTTTTCACCTAAGGACGGGGGCCAGAAAAACTTGAGCTGCCCCTGAGAGAGATTTCATACCTGCTACAAAATCAAAATCAAAAAGGCAAAGTAATGAGAAAATTATTGACAGGATGACTGAAGGGTAGTGTCTTATAGGTGAACAAGGTTTCGCTGATATCCTTGATGGCGTTCTGAGAAATATACAATTTATTCTTTAGCTTTCGGAAATATGTAAAGTGAGAATCCCAAGCAAAAAAAAAGGTGAACTGTTGTGGTAGTCTTTCGCTCCTTGTCTTTTAGGCCCCATTGACATGCTTCAAAAGAAGTTTCTATTAATTTTCGTTCTAAATACCCTTCCATCTTAGCTACTCTCGGTTGTTTAATATGAACATTTCCATCTTTAAAAACTATTTCATTATCCTTTTGGTCCAAGGACTAGGACCATCTCTCATTAGAACTTAAAATAATCTCTTATAATATTTTTGTTTTGTCGACATTTATAATGAAACCTTTAATCTTATGCAATCCTTACGTGTGCCTGTAATGCCATTGATGATGATGTAATCAACCAATCATCTAGTAAGCCTTCATGGAATCATTTGAATGTTATTTTTGTTATCTTTTTAAGGGAATAGGATCATAATATTTATAGTAGTAACTGCTGTGCAACCAAGCTGTAGCCGTAATTATATTTATTCTCTCTCTTATCTATCTGCTGGTGGAATTCAAAATGCTAACAGATTTGGTGATATGGATACAGTGACTTCAATGATTGATATTAATAACAAAAATACCATTTGAAGGTTATAATGGATATCATATGAATATTATCTAATATTAGTATATAGGATTGGCTATTTTAGCTATGTGGTAGGGGAAAAATTACCAAAATAATAGTGGGAGAGCTTATCTAACGTAAATAAATTAAGATGAACATGCGCTAGCAATATAAATCAGGGTCCATACAAGGCCTAGAGAGTGCTCTCAATGGGAATAGCTGCAAGGTACTTCTTCGTTAGTAATCCCCTGTCAGGACATTGCAAATCTAGCAAAGTCCGCCAATTCTAGTCAAATTTAAGTAGGGAAGATCTCATGAAGGGGAAAAAAACACCTTTCTATGCATGATATGACAGGATATCCTTTACAACTTCAGTAGAAGAATTAGTTTGTCATCTTGCATTTCTCTGGAAAATATTACAAGTATTTGTGACAAATCATTTATACAGAATAAGCAAGTGATGGTTGTTTCATTTTGGGGGAGATACTTATTCTGCCCGAAAAGAAAAATTTCCTCTCTGAAAGCCAGTTGTCAAAAATAAGCCAAATTCTTCTTCTGCTTGCAGCCATCTTTTTGTTTCAAACAATTTTGGTCATTGGGTCCAAAATTTTTATTCTATTTACCTCACAATAATCTTCAGGCTTTAAGCATATAATATGTTGTGTTCTTCTCGGTGTGCATATACTATGATTATGAATTTTGATTCTCATTTCACTTCATTCATTTTTCTGTAAAATTGGTTCTGAGGATCTTGCTGGCATAGGAAAGAAACTGATAATTTGTCTTAACACTTGTTCTTTTGAAACTTGCAGTTTGTGCTTACTAGAATCAAGTATGGACCTGCACGGTACTGGGCTATCCTGTTTGTCTTTTGGTTTCTTGTGTTCGGTATATGGGCTTCACGAACGCATGATGCTCATACCACTTGATTTGTTGGTATATTCAGAATGCATATAAAGTCAATATCCTGTATTTTTTTTTTCTTTTGTCCTGTCAAGTGTCTAATGTTGTTCAGATAGTGGTCTTTTCCAAATTTTAATGTGATGCCATATGTAATGTAGGTTTTTAAATCTTGTAACCTGTATTTCTCATGTAAAACTTGGGATTGGATAGGCCATTATTTTGTGTAAAATGGTGATAGCATAAATTGACCCATTAAGGGTAATAAGATTTCTATCTGGCAATTTGATCTGTATATTCTTGCAGTCATTGCTATCTTATGGATATATGTATATGCTCTCTGAGAATGGATAAATAAATGAGTAAGCAAGTAGACTTTGTTTGCAGAAGAAAGTTTTGAACAGCATGTGTTTTGAAGTCAGGACTAATATTATCTCTCTTTTTTTTTTTTTCTTTCTTCGAGGACTATGGTTTATTCAGCTAGGTGCGCATATGCGCGTAAGGATTTCTTTTTTTTTTTTTTTTTTTTTTTTTTTGAAATCGTTGGAAACTCCGCCACCAAACTACCCATTCTGGTCCGCGGCGCAGGTAAAACCCCCGGCTGCCCCAGGCTCTTACAAGAAGTTGCACCCCCTGGATTCGAACCCAGAACCTCAAGGTGAGATTCTGGACCCTTCACCACCAAGCCACACCCCTTGGGGGCACGCGTAAGGATTTCATTCACCATTACTAGATAATTAGTTGGGTGTCCTCGCGATGCGAGAGATTATTATTATTATTATTATTATTATTATTATTATTATTATTTGAATTCATGAGTACGAAAACAAGTATTAGAAATAAAACTTGAATATGAGAATAGATAGCCCAAGTAGTGTCAGCACTCATACCATGAGTACCACAGAAAGATTTCAGTTGTCAAGAAACAAAGAGACAAGTTATCCATATTTTGAATCAAGAATCGAGTGTTAAGATGCATATGCTAGAAGAATTAAAATTGCTAATGCCAATAACATGAATCTTTTCAGCTTATCGAGCAGAACATATATAATCGATAAGTAAATTATATATTGTCTTATATTGGGAAAAAAAACTTTAAGACTGAAGATAAAAGAAACAAATGAAAAAAAAAATTAAAATCTTACCTCCACTCTTGCAACTAATGTTCATATTAATTTCAAGGGGTCGTCTGAGTGGTAAAGGTCTTAGATTTGAGTGGTTTGCTCTCTTTTAGGTTTAAGATTCGAATCTCACTAGAAGTATTTCCTTGGGGCCATGCCCCCTAGTGTAAAAAGCAAACGACTTATCTTGACCTGAATTTGGAAACTTACGAGGACACGAGACACAAATACCGGGAATTAGTTGAGGTGTACGTAAGTTGATTCGGACACCTCGATTAAAAAAAAATACTAATGTTCTTATTTGGTTTGGACAGGTGAGACAATGATGCCTGCAATTGCCAAATGGAAACAATGCGCAGGGATGCTGTCATGGGTGAGATTCTATTACATCGAAAAGACTGTATCTGAAGTTTGATGGGGATATTGTACTCAAAAGACATCCTAATTTTAATGATGCATATTGTCGAGGCATCGCTTCTTTGTCTATTAGATTTTGTGTATGCGAATCCCCTTTTAATCATCTTGTAAAAACCAATAATGCCTTGGCTAAGATTCTACAATCATATTTATTTGTTTACCAATTTCTTTAGGTTAAAATACATGCATAAACAAATCTTGGTAATAGAAGCGACAATGGTGAAACGAAATGGTGCTAAAATCAAACCTATGGATTCTCAATCTTATTAGAGATTGACATAACCGAACTTTTATTGCAATCTTGCACATTACTTCTCAGTGCTCAATCACCTGTCCATGTCGATCAATAATGAGTCTAATGGGAAAGCTAGACCCAAGGCTAAACAAACACAATGAAAAAGAACATAGAAAATAAAAACTACATGCAAAAAGTTGTAGTTGTTGCGTTGATATTTTGAACGTCAATCCATATTGTATTTATGACATGTTCATGAATATAAACAATCGATTTTTCATGATATTACATATTTAGAAGTGGCATCTATTGTCTGTTATATACATATTCGATTTAATTTAGTTTAGTTCGAAACTAACTGAGGTTTAGTGATGTATATATTAGACAAAAATTCGAGAATATACAGTAGTCACACAGTTATAACGAGACCTGTATTGATATTGAGAGGTGTCGTTACCTGTAGCATATTCTCAAATAAAGCTCTTGGTTGAGATTTCCCGACACGGGTCACTTAGTAAAATCCATTGAGACCACTACATGTCGTATATCAAGACTTGGTCCAATGGTTTATTCTAATGAACCATTTGGGAGGCTCTTATAAACATGTAGGTTTTGATGAGCAATGAACGACTCACTGGAAGTATTCTTAACAGATAACACAACATCGTCAATAAGAATCTTTCTGAGTCGACTAGTATACCTAGTCTTTTGACAATAGTCACGTCACCAGTCAATCTAAACCACACCTCTGCATGTTCATTGGGTGTAGACTGATGCTCATGATATACTGTGATGTATCCAGCAAGGATGCGTCAGTCCTGTTTGCAAGATTCGAGTGTCCATTTCTTGATCTTTAAAATGCGTTGTTGCGGTACATTCTGAAAGAGAGTTTCAAATATTGATTAAGAGATCACGAATATGTCGTGACATAAATATGAATTGTACAATACATTGATTTTACATTTTTATCTATATCTCCGGTACAATTTAGATAGCCTATGATATAGGGACTCTATTGGTATGCCTAGATCTCGACTTGTTTAATTCAACGCGATTATTTGTGGTCGTCATAATTTACGAGTGGGCAAATTATGGACACGGAAAATATTCCATGATAAATATACCTAATCTAGTGTGTCCCACCAATAAAGTATACTCGTAAAACATTAGGGCAATTAATTATGAATAATATGGATTATTCGTAATTTTACACATATCGAGGTATTTTTATATATAATATGCATATGATACATAATTTGATTAGATAGATATTAGGTCAAATTGAATTTTGACATTTGTCAATAAATAATTAATTAATTAAATAAAAATTAATTAATTGAATAATTATTTATTTTAGAATATTCTTGAAATATTCCAAGCTTATGAGATAATCTTTATTCTTGGAAAAATAATAACCATATATTTTTTTTCATATTTGACATTATTTTGGCCAACTTTTCTAACTTGTCAAAATGACCAAAGTACTCCTCCCTTATATACATAGAATTTTTGGCCATATGGTTCATTTGAATGGCTTGAAAATTTTTCTATGATTTTTTTCTTGAGAGAGAGCAAAATTTGGACTATATTAGGGTTTGATTAATTCACCAAATTTAGAGAAAGTGGAAGAATAATTGGAAGCAACCAAAGTCAAAATTGGAAAATTAAGGTAATTTATTACTTTATTTGATTGAAATGATATTTTATGTTTCCAATTAATTATATTTGATATAATTGAATTTCTTTCATCATTTGGTGTTAATTGATGTTTAGAAATCCTAATAGAATAGCTTTATTGCATGTGTAAAATTAATTTGACTAATTAAGTGTAATTAGGTCAAATTATTGATGTATGACATAAATTATCATTCTAGAGTTGCTTAAGTCACTCATTGGTGACCTAAAATTATTCTTGAGATGTTTTATGGTGATTGACTCTCAATTGGTAATTAGGGATTTGGATTTGCAAATTTTGAATTAATTAGGTGATTAATTTGATCAATTATGTAATTAATTCAACTATGCCTTAATTTGTGAAATTGAGATATTGTGAATGAAATTAAATATGTAATAATTCGTAGAAAAAATTCTCGAAATTTTAGGAACCGTTTTGAGAATTTTTCGTAAATATTGTATTATAGGCAAAATCATAATTTACTGAAATTATGATTATTTGGCGACTACTATAGTATTCAAACTAT
>SKCR01053299.1:0-45665 GCA_019454045.1 Zanthoxylum bungeanum | reverse complement strand
GCTCTTGTAGCCCTCTTCTTCCATGGACGTCTGGTCATATTGTCGGAGGAGTGTGATCATGTTTTGCATATTGGCTCAATATCTCTTAGTGAGTCGTGACAGTGGGAGAGGTGACTGTCAGCTACTCCACTTTATCCAATGCATCAGATATGGTTACAACCCAATTATGATTATTCGGGCTGAGACATTTGACACACTCATAAAATGATTTTTTACTACCAAGTATAAGAGTGTCGAACTAATAAAATAATTGAGTAAGTCCGAGGTCGATCCACAAGGAATAGATTTAGAAAAATAAATAACAATTTGAGTAAACATAAAATGGTAAATTGTTATTTTAGCTATTATAATTAGAATTGTGAGCTTAGTCTACTTTGTTAAGTTCTTGAAAAGAATAGGTTTTGATTATGTTAGGTATTCAAGGATAATTAAAAAAAAATTATTGGTTCTATGGGTGTTTAAAGGATGTTCTAAGTCTAAAGTATGGAAGAAATTTTGAGGCCTGGAGGGAGGAGCTAATGATCGGCCATGGTAGTTGTATGGGCCAAAATTGCTCCGAAGACAATTTCGACTTTTCTGTAACAGGACCGCTACTGAATGCACCCCTGAAACCTCCTAACCAAACCCCAAGGACATAATGCACGCCCAGGCCCAATAAGCACTAACACCCGTAACCGAAGGGCCACCCAAAGTCCGGCCCACGTAACGCATAAATTCATGACCACCATGTTGGATAATATGACCCATAGCGTCACTATTTGCACAGAACATTGTGTTGCTGTAGCAAATTAACTATGTAACAAGGAAATTGCACTCTTGTCATTTGTGATTAGATCACCATAGATATATAAATGAAGAGAGGTCCCTATGATTAGTTCCTGGATTGAGATGATATGAGACAGTATCAGTCCACGAAGGATTAATCATTAAATATCCCTAGCCGTAGTATTATCGAGACTGGACATCGATAATGCGGAATAGGCTAGTATTGCACTTGTGCGCGTTGTGAGGGCACAACGGCATAGTTCTCATATATATAAGTATTGGATACTTGTGCAAGTGCGATAGGAGGTCGTGTTTCACCGATGGTACGGGAAACAGCTTCGCTCTGGATAGACCCTTCGGAATCCCATTGGTATTATGACTAGGTGTCTATGGGAGGCCGAAATCAAGGTAGGTGTGTATAGTCTTAACCTGAGACTTGCATCGCTAATACTTACGACAATCGGTAAACTTTGGTTTTGGTGGTTGGGGGATCTTAACTGGTTCTGTGTTCACCTCTTCTGGGTTTATCAGGAATCGTAGTGTATTGGATGTGATGTCGAGACGGAAGTATCACTCCAGTCATAGTGGAGATGATGTCACGCAGGATACGGTATTAGTGCTCTTAAGTGATGCGCATCCAATCGTGATATTATGACCAGGTCATGAATATCCGATTATAGAGACTAGTTACCAGACATCTGATATGTGTTTCGGACGGGGCAGACACTTATCCAGCCCCAGCCCTAGCACGTGACTATCCGATACTGGGCCGATATGCACAATACATTAGTATACTATGCTTGATATAGATCTTAAATATTCTTAAAGGATATGTCCTGAGAATGGGATGACTTCGTGTTTTGCTAGAAACCGAACATGTCTCGTAAATCGGTAGAACATAGTACTTGGTACGTACGTGACTCGGTTACACCGACGACCGTATTTACTGCCGACTTATCCGGGGATCTCATGGGTCGCCTCCGATAATGCACCGATGACGCATAACTCGCACTCATTAATAATCTGGGATTATACAGAAGAAAGAGAAAATTAATCTAGGATTAATTACGGAGATATTTTATCTCGGATAAAACATCGTTAAAGAGAGAGAACGATTAATTTGGAATTAATCGATAAATAATATATTCGATATATTAAACGAAATTAGATTTCGACGCAGAATTGAAATTAGATTTTAATTCGGGCGAACGAATTAATTTAGAATTAATTCGTTAGCGACGTGAATAGTGAATTCGCTAGGCGTAATCATTTAATTACGACGCGACGAAAAAATCGTTAATTTGGAATTAGCGAACCCGAGCCCGAGTGTGATTGCGAGCGCATTCGTATTTCGAATTCAAATGCGGCAACGCAAGTCGCATCAAGCGTCAAATCATTCGTCACATCAAGCGTCAAATCAAACGTCACTTTGAGTGATGTGATTGATTGATTGATTGATGTGATTGAGTTGATTGATTGATTGACACCATCAAATCACTTTAATAAAGTGACTATGAATAGTTGATGGGTGTTGGTGGAATAGTAAAAGTGGGGTTGAGTAATTGATTTACCATTAATTTATTAAATAAAATAAATGGTAAAAGGCTTATTTATTTTAGAAATATATAAGTGACTTTTATAAATCAATTACATAACCTTTTCTTTTACACATTTTTCTCCTTCCTTCTCTCTCACTCACGCCCAAAATGGGCTGGTTTCTTCTTCATATTCTGCTCACTGGCGTGAGCAAGATGGAGGCCATGAGTGGTTTTTGTTGCAAATACACAAGTGCTAGCACACTTACGAAGGTTGCTAAGGTGTTATGGAGGTTCACCCATGAGGCGGGACTCATCCGACGAAGTTTGGAGCTTCATTTTGAGACCCGAAACTGCCAAGACAGTGAGCATGGGCTGCTGCAGTGGGCGCACAAAGGCAGTGCGTTTTTGGCTTCGATTCGTCTCCAAATCGACTCAACCGATCGATGTGAGTATTCCGCTACCTCGTTGGTGTATTCACGCATTATTTCATGTCTTGATTTGATCTTGGGACCTTAGAAAAACTCAACAATGGCATCTAGAGCTAATGTTGCAAGCATGAAATTTTAGGGATTTAAAATTTGGGTAAATGTGATTTGAGCATGATTTGAATAAATTGTTTGTTTGAGTATGCTTATAACATGTTTAATTTCATTTTGGTTGGACTAATTTGACGAAAATTGATTTGGAATAATTTTCCCCAATTTATTCACCTTGGCCGAATGTGTGTTGGATTTTGGATTCTTGGAATTTTGATTTTTTGATTCATTTGATGAGTTGGAATCAATTAGGTTGATGTTAATTTGAATCGAATTGGATTGGATTTCGAATTGGACGAAAACCCCAAAATCTTTGAGTTGGCCGAATGTGACTAATGCCCTAATGTCTTGGTAAATTTTTGATTTTGAACATTGGATGTATTGGAAATCAAATTGGATGGTGATTTAATGTCGATTGTGGATTCGATTGGATTGAAACCGAATCGGACACAAAATCCCTCTTTTGGCCGAGACCTTTAAGCATGTAGATGGGTTTGATTTTTCAATTTGTGTGTTGGACATATGATAATGAATCAAGCATGATTAATTGGACTAATATGGTGTTTTGAAATGTTGATTTAGTTGATTGATCATGTAATACACTTTGGTAATTAAATTGGGAAAATTGGATTTTTTGAATTTAATTATTTTGGCCTAATTTTGGAAATTGGATTTAAATGTTGTATTTGGGCCTATTGGGCTTGATTTATCAAGTTTGGTTTAGGCCAAATGGATTGGATCCAATTGGGCCCAAAACCTTGACCATAAAGCCCAAATGCGACTTAATGAACCTTTAAAGTTCAATTGGGCCTAATGGGCCAAGATTGATTTATGGGCTTATGGGGTAAATCCCGGATTGGACTTTGGTTATCGGTTTGACCCGAGTTGACCAAAAGTCCACGCCTTAAGAAATCAATCAAAAGCCCATTGGACTTTAATTGAATTGACGTTGGACGTTAATCGGTCTTTGAGACGCGTTACGATTAGATTTGGAATTTAAATCGTAAAAGGTTTATTAAATAAAAGTGTAATATTTAATTTGGAATTGAATAGTGAATTAGTATTAAATACATGTTAAATTAGATTTAATGATGTAGTTTAATTTAATTCATGAATTCGTACTTTAAGTACTTATTCGCAAAAACGAGTTTGACTCGAACAAAATCAAATCGTTGTTTGAACATTGGATGATCACTTAATTATCAGATTAATTAATTTGATTAGATTGATTGATAGCATGCTTATGTGTGTGAATACATGGTTGTGTTGAATGAATAATGTATATCGGATGGATATTAGATGGTTGGGCAATTTTAGAAATTGTTGTAATAAATTCGATTTATTAAATTGGACCTGCGTGTCCAGCCTTATCACCTTCTTTCTCTTTGTATTCTCTTCTCACCTATTCCCCTATATATATATGAGGTTTCTTTAGAAGTGTAGTGTAACGGGTAGAAGTAGTAGTGTACAGTGCTAGCTTGAGTGAGAAAGGGAGAGATTTGATCTAGGATCAATGTGTAAAGTATCCATCCGCATATCGTTATTATTTTATTTCATACTCGCTTTATTATGTATTTAGAATGCATGTTTAAGTGGTATGATGATGAGACCTAACAAAGATAATTAAATTGGTAGCCAATTTGGCACGCGAATATCCCTCAATCTATATTAAGCGATTATCCTTCCATTGAATGGTTCTTGTTCAAGATCCGATTGGCATTGGTTTGTTGGCCAAAGTCAAGACCTTGTCAATTGGATGTATTTGAATCATGAGATTGTTCCACATCGGTGTCTAGTCCAAGTTGTGATTTGTTGGCCAAAGTCAAGATCACTTCTTGTCCAAAGACATTGATTACGAAACTTTCCTTGTCAATGGGTCCCGCTTAACTGGAATCATTAGGTTTGTTGTGCCAAAGCCAATGCCTAGATGATTCGGAGGATAAGGATAGGAAAATGTATTAGATACATTGGCATAAATAATATGTTTAGGACTTGGATGTCCACCTAACCGGATCTGGGAATTGGATTGGATCCAATTGATCTGTGAGATCTACCTGGCTAAATAGCATACAGCTTGTTGGCCAAAGTCAAGGTTGTATGTTATTTAACAGGATCCCAACCCACTAGGAAACGCGGTTTCCCGAGTACTCCACAGAGGGTTAGAGGCTCGACGAAAAATAGTGGGAGGTAAGTATTGAATTTGCAACAATCGTTCAATTACTCGCTAAACACGCTCATTTATATTTTTCTCGTCACATTAATCAAAGTATTAGTTGGACTAATATTTTATGTTGTTTTAATTATATATATAGTTGGACTATATACAAACTCATTCAATTATAGTTGATTTTATAATTGGATTATAGTAATCAATATAATTGAATTAAAATGATAGTTGATTTTATAATTGGATTATAGTAATCAATATTAAAATTATAGTTGATTAAATAATTGGATTATTGTAATCATTATAATAAATAGTACCTTTATTAAAATGATTAAATAGTTGGACTATTGAAATCAAGAAAGAGATGAAAGGTTGAATATTTAAAATATATAATCCTTGGGTTAAATGTTTTAAATGATTTAATTTTCAATTGGGAATTAATAATAGGTTAATTTTTTTGATAAAATAACTTATTATTACTAAGGCCATAATTAAGCAAATAGTTGAGCATAAAATCTTTGGAAGATTTATGTGATGGTGACTTTAACGCTTAATTAATATACTTATAATAAATCTATCTTTAGATTTAAAAGTATTAAAGTTGCAATTAATAATTCTTGGAGAATTAATTGACTATTCTAGTGGAGAAAAGTCAAAGTTTGCAATTGGGCATGTAGCACAAGGTGCACATCGTTTCGATATTCCGAAACCCAAGGCTTGGCCAAAGGTTTGTGAAATATTGAAAAGGATAATTGACATATCCCGTAGCGACTACCATTTGGATATGGAAGACACGGAGGAATTAAAGATAGGGCGAGGCTCTAACTTTAAAAATATTTGTCAAAATTATGTTTACTACTAGTATTGAAATTGGATTTTAAATACTTAGTGTGGTACATAATACATATGTATTGACGTTCAGAATCCGCTGTGAGCTGGATACTGCCTTTAAGACCGTAGATACCTAAGTTTAGGAACTACCCTTTGGGAATGTACTTAAATTAGGAACTGTTATAATGTAACTAGCTTGACTAGAGACATTATCTCTATATCGGTGTTTAATCCATTGTGGATAAAACCTTTATATTCTAGAACACTAAAGTGTTTCGTTATATAAAGATGATACTGAGATAAATACATTGGATGTAAATAACAGAATTTATTTTTGAATATAATAAAATCTCAAACATATAAAATGACAAATAAATAGCTCAAATTGATTTGATCAATGGAGACTTATTTGTGGCATTGTTATCTAGGACACAATTAAACAAGACTCGTATATCCACACTTTTGAAGAGTGGATACTAGGACTGATTTGACTATTCAAATAAGGTCTACGAATCTAGTTTATTAGGTTAAATACCTAAAATACTATTTACTTGGTAATAGTAAAAGGGCCACCGATCTGTTAGCCCTATTCATGGTGAATTAAGTGGGCCCATATCTAGCTAGGCTAGATGTGAACATGAATATTTCGTGACCTTAACGGATGTAGCATCACGTTGTGGTTATGTGTTTCTTTTGAAGAACACAGATCGGAAACTTTTGAAGTTTCGACACGAAGAAAACAAACAGATCGGCTAGTGTTATTCCGCCACGGTAAGACCGAAATGGAAAATACTTAAGCAGTAAGTTTCCTATATAAATGAAAGAGTATGGTGTTCTTTCATGTGAGGACTCCTCCCGAGACACGTCAGTTAGACGGTGTGTCTGAACTAAAATCGAATTTTGTTGGACATGATAAGGTTTATCACGAGTCGCTCTGAGCTACTATTACCTTCTACAGGATATGTATTAACAGTGCAAAACTTATTTAGAATAAGGTTCCATATAAATCTGTTTGACAGATATCATATAGGATATGAACATGGAAGAAACGAGGTTTCTCATTCCTGATAATTTGGGTATGCCAAGCATAGCGTTTGGATGATACCAAACTAAGGACCCAAATTGGATAAGTGCAATATAGGTTATCCTAAGGGAAACCTTAAGTATAGTACTTATAAATCCCACATGAGAACAATGTGATTGTTGCTCACCATGCGGTTTTCCTGAGAGAAATACCGATATGCAGTGGTCAGTGGGAGGATAGTGATACTCGATGAAAATCGGAGTAATACTGTTCAAGGCACGAAGTCCTTAATGGAACACAAATAGTTCATCTATGATGAAACTATACCATTAATCTTCAAATACACAAGAACTTCGTAAATCGGATAGAGTCAGAAAACAACCTAGGGTATGGGTTTCTGATCTCACCCCATAATGATGTCAATCTTATGGAGGTGTACCATTCGACTACGCTTTGAGGAAGTGATACAAGGTATCGACTCTCTGTTATGGCAAAGTGCCATGAATCCGAAATGGATTCCATGTATAACAACTATTTTGGATACTAGTTGTTGTACCACAAGGCATTGTGCCTATGGTACATTAAACGTCTTCAAGGAAGACATACATGGATGGCAACATACCAACGTACAAAGCTAGGCTTTTGACGGAAAGGTATCGTTATCAACATTGTGTTAATAACGGTTCAACCTTTTACCTGTTGCCATGGTAAATCCATTTTGAAAAATGCTTGAAAATAACTGTATATTTCATTTATGAAATGTGTCAGTTATAAATCAAAATCGCTTTCCTGAAAAGGAAACCTTTTGGAGGATGTTTACAACATCCTGACGATTTTTGTATAACCGACAAACAAGGTTTGCGGGTTATTCGATCCATGTTTGGATCAATGCAAGCATAAGGTTCTTGGAACTGACGTTTTGAAATAATCATAATGGTTTATGATTTGACTCAAAACGAAATAATTCTTGTGTATATAAGGAGGTTAGTGGGAGAGCGCACTAACAGTGAATTCCCATATAGTTATTGGTGAAAGCTTGGCTTTCATAGATATTCTTTCATAGAAATTCTCCGTAGAATTCTGGGGAGTAACAACCTTTATTCGAGGAATAAAGATCTACTGGGATAGATTTGGAGTTGTTAACACTCTCTGGGAAATTGTACATTTAAAATGTACTTGTATTGGTGTCTCATACGCTTCGAGCATATGGAGTCACGATCAGGTTAATCCAAGTGATAGTCACTGGATTAAAGATTAAGAACATCTGTTAGTATCTGAGAGAACTAAAGATGCTATCTTAAACTATGGAGAATGAGAACTTGAAGTGACTGGGATCACCACTGCAAGTTTCCAAACAATTAAATATTGTGGTACTATAAAGTTTGAATAACGGAACAGTGAGCTGGAAATCTTCCAAGCAAGGTAACTATTGCCGAATAAACAACAAATGCGGATTATTGCTGCAGCTGAGGCAGCAATAGAAGCCATTTGGATCAAAAATAAATCTAATTAGATTAGATATAGTTCTGTTAGCAGCTGAGCTAGGCGTCAGCACAAGCTAAGGAATTAAAGGTCTCATCGACGATCCAGATATATACTTCTATATCATCTGATTCGTTCGGATCATACATCGTGGCGATGTGATGATCGTATAAATCGCGTCAAACAATAATCGAACAAATCCGCTGACGAAAACCTTTCCTCAGCAATTGGAGCGAACCTTACATAGTTCGGGTGTAGGACACTTGAGTGACTCGCTACATGCCAAGTGGGAGATTGTTGGATAATATGACCCATAGCGTCACTATTTGCACAGAACATTGTGTTCCTATAGCAAATTAACTATGTAACAAGGAAATTGCACTCTCGTCATTTGTGATTAGATCACCATAGATATATAAATGAAGAGAGGTCCCTATGATTAGTTCCTGGATTGAGATGATATGAGACAGTATCAGTCCACGAAGGATTAATCATTAAATATCCCTAGCTGTAGTATTATCGAGACTGGACATCGATAATGCGGAATAGGCTAGTATTGCACTTGTGCGCGTTGTGAGGGCACAACGGCATAGTTCTCATATATATAAGTATTGGATACTTGTGCAAGTGCGATATGAGGTCGTGTTTCACCGATGGTACGGGAAACAGCTTCGCTCTGGATAGACCCTTCGGAATCCGATTGGTATTATGACTAGGTGTCTATGGGAGGCCGAAATCAAGGTAGGTGTGTATAGTCTTAACCTGAGACTTGCATCGCTAATACTTACGACAATCGGTAAACTTTGGTTTTGGTGGTTGGGGGATCTTAACTGGTTCTGTGTTCACCTCTTATGGGTTTATCAGGAATCGTAGTGTATTGGATGTGATGTCGAGACGGAAGTATCACTCCAGTCATAGTGGAGATGATGTCACGCAGGATACGGTATTAGTGCTCTTAAGTGATGCGCATCCAATCGTGATATTATGACCAGGTCATGAATATCCGATTATAGAGACTAGTTACCAGACTTCCGATATGTGTTTCGGACGGGGCGGACACTTATCCAGCCCCAGCCCTAGCACGTGACTATCCGATACTGGGCCGATATGCACAATACATTAATATACTACGCTTGATATAGATCTTAAATATTCTTAAAGGATATGTCCGGAGAATTGGGATGACTTCGTGTTTTGCTAGAAACCGAACATGTCTCGTAAATCGGTAGAACGTAGTACTTGGTACGTACGTGACTCGGTTACACCGACGACCGTATTTACTGCCGACTTATCCGGGGATCTCATGGGTCGCCTCCGATAATGCACCGATGACGCATAACTCGCACTCATTAATAATCTGGGATTATACAGAAGAAAGAGAAAATTAATCTAGGATTAATTACGGAGATATTTTATCTCGGATAAAATATCGTTAAAGAGAGAGAACGATTAATTTGGAATTAATCGATAAATTAATATATTCGATATATTAAACGAAATTAGATTTCGACGCGGAATTGAAATTAGATTTTAATTCGGGCGAACGAATTAATTTAGAATTAATTCGTTAGCGACGTGAATAGTGAATTCGCTAGGCGTAATCATTTAATTACGACGCGACGAAAAAATCGTTAATTTGGAATTAGCGAACCCGAGCCCGAGTGTGATTGCGAGCGCATTCGTATTTCGAATTCAAATGCGGCAACGCAAGTCGCATCAAGCGTCAAATCATTTGTCACATCAAGCGTCAAATCAAACGTCACTTTGAGTGATGTGATTGATTGATTGATTGATTGATTGATGTGATTGAGTTGATTGATTGATTGACACCATCAAATCACTTTAATAAAGTGACTATGAATAGTTGATGGGTGTTGGTGGAATAGTAAAAGTGGGGTTGAGTAATTGATTTACCATTAATTTTATTAGATAAAATAAATGGTAAAAGGCTTATTTATTTTAGAAATATATAAGTGACTTTTATAAATCAATTACATAACCTTTTCTTTTACACATTTTTCTCCTTCCTTCTCTCTCACTCACGCCCAAAATGGGCTGGTTTCTTCTTCACATTCTGCTCACTGGCGTGAGCAAGATGGAGGCCATGAGTGTGTTTTGTTGCAAATACACAAGTGCTAGCACACTTACGAAGGTTGCTAAGGTGTTATGGAGGTTCACCCATGAGGCGGGACTCATCCGACGGAGTTTGGAGCTTCGTTTTGAGACCCGAAACTGCCAAGACAGTGAGCATGGGCTGCTGCAGTGGGCGCACAAAGGCAGTGCGTTTTTGGCTTCGATTCGTCTCCAAATCGACTCAACCGATCGATGTGAGTATTCCGCTACCTCCGTTGGTGTATTCACGCATTATTTCATGTCTTGATTTGATCTTGGGACCTTAGAAAAACTCAACACACCAGTCATAAACCCATCCGTTCCAGCCTACAACGGGCAGAAAACGACATTAACTCCTCGCGAAGTCGATCCAACGGTAAGGCAGTCAAAGGGGCCATAAGGGGACACGTTATGAAAGCGAGGATAAAAGGGGGGCCTTCCTTCGGACAGTGGAGACCACTCTCACTAAGACTCATAGTATCCCTGACCTACCGCCCTCATGGAAACCGACAAGGATCAAGGTAACATCCGACCTTGTCTCTCCCTCTACAGCTTTTTGATATACATCACTGACTTGAGCGTCGGACTGCCTACGGCATCCACCACACCGGTGGGTAGACCTTCTCTGATCATCCAACTCTCCTTTATTTTGCAGGATCGCCAGTGCCCCCCTCACGAAATCTCAATTGTAGGCCTCGGGCGTAAACCAGCGTCTATAGTTTGGCGCCCACCGTGGGGCCCTAGCGATTCACAGCAAACCAAAGCTCTCGGACAAAGCAACGAACTCACAAAGTATAGACATGGCATAAAGCGACGAGCCCTCATACTCAGTTGCCAACCAGATAGCCTTTCTCCAGGAACGCCTACGGATACTTGAAGAGGAGAATTCAGTCATGAAAAACACCAATGGCAATCTTCAAAGGCAGCTGGAGCGCCTTACTTCCCCTCGTGACCAAATGGAATCGATGAATCCCTCAGAAGCTCCGGATCGCCAACCTAACTCAATGGGGGTTCCAGAGGTAGAGCGAAGCGAAGGCCCCCGACAAGGAGATCGACTTATTGGTCGTGGAAGCAATCAACAAAATCATCCGGCTGATATTGTAACAGCTACGACGATGCGTCAGGAGATGGAGGAATTTAAGGAAGCTATTATGTCTAGCTTACCTGGGGTCAGGCTACCGTTGAGAAAGAGTAGGTCAGGAACTTTGGCTGACACTCCATTCAACGAGGGGATTAACTCGGTTGAACTACCACGAAAATTTAGCCCCTCAGAAATGAAATTGTATGATGGATCAACCGACCCCGATGACCATATAATCCATTACAAGTATAAAATGATGTCTACGAGCCTTACTCCACATCAAAGGGAAACAGGGTTGTGTCGAGGGTTTGGGGAAACGTTGGCCGGGCCAGCCCTCACATGGTTCATAAATATGCCGTTTGGGTCGATTGGGTCTTACAAGGAATTGGCAGACAAGTTCGTTTGAGAAGACCACAGACGACCTCAATTTGATCCAACAACGGAAATGAGAGTCTCTTCGAAGCTACGTCTCGTGATTCAACAAAGAAATGATTGCTATCCCAAATCTCCATCAGCCGACAGCGGTGGAGGCATTCAGAAGAGGATTGTTGGCAGACAGTAGCCTCTATAAGAAGCTGACAAAAAATCGATGCTACTCCATTGATCAAGCATTGACAAAAGCCCGAACGGAGATCAGATGGGAAGAAGATAAGAGGAATACGAGTAAGGAGAGGTCTTCAAATGCTCGAGAGAGGGGAATGGGTCCGCCCATACGACCAAAGGAATCTTTTAAAAGAGCCATGCATTCAACTGATCGAAGAACCTTCCGTCCGAAGGATTCCCGACTCTATGACAGGACGTCAGTCATAGGCCAGTCCCACTTGACAGAAGAGAGAGACCTTCCGATGCTACACCGCGACTCCCGGACTACAGCTTCACTATCTCACCAGGAGAACTAGTTTCAGTCCTCATGAAGATGGGAAATGAGGTGAAGTGGCCTCCACGGTCCAGGGAAAGCTCCGGAAAGAAGGACACCAGCAGGTGGTGTGAGTTTCACCGAGACTACGGGCACACGACGGCTGACTGCATAACCCTGAGGTTGGAAGTCCTGGAGTTACTAAACAGGGGACACCTGAAAGACTTATTGACAGAGAAGGGAAAAGCCACATTGGCCCGAAGAGAAGAAAGAGAAGACCGAGTGGGCGCCTCAATACCACCCCCAATCAACAGCACTGTCAACGTTATCTCAGGAGGTTCGGAAGTGAGCGGAGTCTCATATTCAGCAGCGAAGCGGCAGACGAGGATGGTTTCATCAGTCGTCTCGGACCACGAGCGAACTGTGACAGAGAACCATACTGGCTTAGTAATTGAGTTTTCAGACGATCAATTATCCAGTCATGCGAACCCTCACCACGATGCCTTGGTGATATCCCTTCAAGTGGCCAACTTTATGGTCAAAAGAGTGCTGGTCGACACTGGATCATCCGCCAATATCATCTTTTTGTCAGCACTCGATGATATGGGAGGAGGGTTAGACAAAATAAGCAGACGATCTACAGCTCTAATTGGTTTCAGCGGAGAACAAAAGTTTACAATGGGTGAAATTTGTCTCCCGGTGTATGCAGGCGGAGTGAATAAAATGGTTACGTTCTTGGTCCTGGATTGCCCGTCAGCCTACAATATAATAGTGGGACGGCCATGGATTCACGAGATGCGGGCAGTTTCCTCCACGTATCATCAAGTGCTGAAATTCCCAACTTAATGGGGGTCCAGGAGATTAGAGGGGACCGACTTGCTTCCAGGACTCGCTACTAGACCACCATGAAGCCTAAAATTCAGTCGGCATAGCAATTACAGGAAGGGTCTCGTCGAGAGCATGTTAATGAACCGAAAGTGGAGGAACTTGACGAGATCTAGAGTCACCCGCAATACCCAGACCACAAGACCTGTGTTGGAGCTGACCTTGATCCTTTGTTACGAGCAGAACTAGTAGAATTCCTCCAGAAACACCACGATTGTTTCGCTTGGTCGCATGGGGATATGACAGGGATAGATCCTGAGTTGATGATTCATGAGCTGCATGTGGACCCGTCTTTCCCACCTATCAAGCAGAAGAGAAGGAAGTTCGCCCCATAAAGGAATCAAGTTATTGACGAAGAAGTACAGAAGTTGTTAGAGAATGGAGCGGTCAAAGAAGTGCAGTACTCGGATTGGTTGGCAAACATCGTAGTCGTGCGGAAGAAGAATGGAAAATGGTGAGTCTGCATCGACTTCACAGACTTGAACAAGGCATGCCCAAAGGATTCTTTTCCACTACCACATATAGATTCGCTGGTTGATGCGACGGCAGGACATGAACTTTTGAGTTTCATGGATGCGTACTCAGGCTACAATTAGATCCTTATGCATCCGAATGATCAGGAGAAAACGACTTTCATCACCAACAAGGGGATCTACTGCTACAAAGTAATGCCATTTGGACTGAAAAACGCGGGTGCCACCTACCAACGACTTGTAAACAAAATGTTCAGCCGACAGATTGGGAAGACAATTGAGGTCTATATCGATGACATGCTGGTGAAGTCCCTACGAGCTGAGCAGCACTTGAAGCATCTTGAGGAGGCTTTCGGAGTAATGAATAAGTATGGGATGAAGCTGAACCCAACCAAATGCGCCTTCGGAGTAGCTTCGGGAAAATTCCTGGGGTACCTGGTCACGCGGCGAGGAATTGAAGCCAATCCGGAACAGATAAAGTCCATTCTTAACATTCCATCGCCGACGAATCAGAAAGAAGTCATGCGACTTGCAGGAAGAATTGTTGCTCTCAATAGATTCATATCCAAGTCAACCGACAAGAGCTTTTTGTTTTTCTCCACCCTCGGAAAGTCAAAGAAGTTCGAGTGGACCCCGGACTGCGAAGAGGCTCTAACCAGGCTGAAGGAATACTTGACCACGCCACCGCTCTTGTCCAAGCCAGTCGACAGAGAGATGTTGTATTTGTATCTTGGAGTTTCTCCTCAACCTATTAGTGCGGTTCTGATAAAGGAAGATGGAGGACTGCAACATCCAGTCTACTATGTGATCAGGGCCTTGTTAGACACTGAGACTCGATATACCCAAATGGAACGACTGGTCCTCGCTTTGGTGATGGCAGCACGAAAACTCTGCCCTTACTTCCAGGGCCACCCAATCACCGTATACTCCACCTACCCATTGCGGAGTATCCTACACAGACCTGAGTTTTCTGGGAGAATGACCAAGTGGGCTGTAGAACTTGGAGAGTACGACATCACATACCAACCGCGAACAGCTATTAAGTCTCAAGCGCTCACAGACTTTGTGGCGGACTTCAGTCCCGGCATGCAGGAGGGAGTAAAGAATGAAACACTTATTGTCGGCTCGACTGCAGTATGGAAACTTTTGGTGGACGGTTCGTCTAGCAAACGAAGCTCTGGTTTAGGGGTAGTGATCACCACACATGAAGGCGACTTAATCCAACAAGCATTCAAATGTGGTTTCCAGACTACAAACAATGAAGCTGAATATGAAGCGTTGATAGCCGGACTTGAACTACTCAAAGAATTAGGGCCGAAGAGAGTAGAGGTGACATCCGACTCACAACTCGTCGTCAACCAACTTTAAGGAGCCTACCAGGCCAGAGGGGCTCAAATGGCAGCATATTTGTCCAAGGTAAAAGAAATCCAAGCAACTTTTGAATCCTTTGAAATTTCGCAAATTCCTAGGGTCCAGAATACATATGCAGATGCCTTGGAAACACTCGGGTCGACTCTACAGGAAGGAAAAATCCAGGCCATCCCCGTGGCATATTTGCAATGGCCGGCCATAGTAAAAACTGAAGCAGACACCGTTTTCTGCCTCACAGAAAATGGTTCGTGGATGACACCCTTGGTCAAATACTTGGATACGGGGACTCTGCCAGCAGACAAAAATGCCACCCGAATAGTGAAACATCAAGCCGCGCAGTTCGTTCTACATGACAACCAGCTATTGAGAAGATCAGTAGGTGGGCCATACCTCAAATGCCTTTCCCCTGAAGAGGCACAATACGTTTTGGCCGAGTTGCATGAAGGGCAGTGTGGAAACCACTCTGGCCGTAGAAGTCTTGCATGTCGGGCCCACACAGCTGGGTATTATTGGCCAACTATGCGAGTCAACGCGGCTACTTATGCCCGAAACTGTGAAAAATTCCAGAGGTTCGCACCAGTCTCCCGACTTCCTCCTGAAAGACTCATCCCTACCCTAGCCCCCTGGCCGTTCATGAAGTGTGGGATGGATATTGTTGGAAAATTACCAGCCGCCCCTGGGCAACGGGTCTATATGCTCTCCCTAACTGACTATACTTTAAATGGATTGAAGCGGAGGCTTTCGCTAGGATAAGAGATCAATAAGTACAAGGGTTTGTCCTGAAGAACATTATTTGTCGTTTCGGCCTACCCAGAGAAATAGTTACGGATAATGGGTCACAGTTTATCAGCCACTGTTTCCAGAATTTTTGCAAGACTTGAGGGATCAAACTCAGCTTTTCCACTCCACGATACCCGCAAGCCAACAGTTTAATATCAACATTAACCAACAGATCCTCAATTGTCCAATCAGTGCGACAAGAGACAAGCTTCCTCAGAATCTACAATAGACTACTGAGTATAACCTAACTCACTGTCATACTATAAAGGTCAAACCTTTATCAAGCTCACCTCATTTTCGCTGAAAAAATAATTTTGCATATTTTATGAACTATTCATAACGAAAGCTTAATCAAGTTCAAAAACTTGATTGTAGTAAGTTATGAACATCTTAAATCTATGGTTCAATGCTAATTCCCG
Organism: Zanthoxylum bungeanum; assembly: GCA_019454045.1. Taxonomy (NCBI): domain Eukaryota; kingdom Viridiplantae; phylum Streptophyta; class Magnoliopsida; order Sapindales; family Rutaceae; genus Zanthoxylum; species Zanthoxylum bungeanum. The sequence goes on along the minus strand of SKCR01053299.1, from coordinate 29,345 downwards.
AAATCGATATCAAATATCGCTCCCACTATAAGATATATGATACTTTTCTTCAATAAAAAAACAACAGAATCATTAAGTATCAAATACTTTGTAAATGATTCTGACATCTTATTATACTTATACGGAAGTTGTCAAAGGGTCATTTCATCTTATTAATTACATAGTTACTGTTTGCGCAATTTTCTGCCTGAAGAAACCTGTAAGGTTCAAACCTCCTGAGATAAAGTCACAGCAAAGGGTGTTTGATTAAGTGAATAAGCCTCCAAGGGGCACAAGCACACAAATTACAGTCCTAAAGATTATAAAACTATGAAATAAAAAATAAGATGCTCGTTTGAGTCTTCATTTTGATCGGGGTTTTTCTCTACGCATGAGTGACCCTTTTATATGGAATTTGTAAATTGCTCGGACAGTTTCAGTTCATAACTTCTCTGCAACCGCTGGATCACGTCTTCAACTGTTGCCTGATCATAGGGCGAACTGCTAGATTATGCGTAATGAACTACCAAGTCGTGGGTGATGTTGTCTCAACCGTTTAAATTGTGAGATCAACCGCAGAATGTGTTCAGTCGTCCTGACTCTCTGAGTCGTCCTAGTTGTTGGGCGACCTCCCTGACTGCTCTTCTCGTCCTCGTCCTAGGTTCGAATAATCATGTGGAGTGATACATGCTCGTCCTGCTTACTTTTGTCCTTTATTGACTCCTTCGTTCTAGGGTGACTTTCTTTTGTCAACAATTGTCCCCTAAATTTACCTTGATTAAGTTAGAAGTGAAATCGAGGTGAATTTTTCAATTGGGTAGTCGGGGCGATAAACGTCGGCCTAAAAGTCTTCGCTTTATTGCTTTTCTCGGACCGCCCTTTATATTCCCTATATGAGCCCTTCACTTCTTAAATAAATGTGCGAACTTTCCCAATACGTTTCATCATGACGCTCATTAATGAGCCATTTTTCACGTCATTTCAATATCCCCCTTCGTCACACGTCACCTTCATTCTTTTACATCGAATCGTATCACAACACCTGTCTAAGGCGACTCATCATTCTTTTAATGTTCCCACTGTTTCCTTCCTTCGACGATTTGGGTTGCAACACTTGTCCCAGGGTGAGCTTGTCATCTTTGTATATAAGGGGTTAGTCTGCTATTGTTTTCAATTTACTTTCCATTCTCTTTGCAAAATTCCCTTCATTTTTACTCTCAACCCTCAGCATTAATGGCGTCTTCTTCCTCTACACCCAAAACAAGTTCTTCTACTTTTGGCGATTACCAGATGGCCTTAGGTGACTCCTCCGTGAGTGCTTTTGGTGTCCATGTCCTTAACGAGAACTACGGTTAGTGTACTCTAGGCCCCATTTTTGTTAATGACAATGCCATTGCCACGGCCCATTTGGATCAGTTGTTTCCTTCCACTTATGGCCTCCATTTTTTAGAGCCACTAAATGTTTCTCCATTGGCTCAATCTAATCATATCCGCACATGGCCTAAACATGATTCCTCATTTGAGACATGGTTCCAACGTATGCTACTTCATGAAGATACCCGCACTTTCCTTGAGGAACATGGCTTCTTTTTCTTATCGAACTCTCATTGGCTTTGCCCCATTTCGACCGAAATCTGTTTCCTACCTCACTACTTTTCTTGTCCTCTGAATACAATGTTTTCATCTTTCCTGCTGGTCCCTTCACCATCACTCTTCGCGATATTGGTGCTCTGACTAGGTTGGCCCCTCTGGGGACGACCATTTCGGCCTGTACAACTTTTCGCTTTCCCCCTCCTTCAATGGACTATTCGTCATTCTCGTCTTACTCCGTTTTCTTTCGTGCGTTTTCCAAATCGGTTGGTCTGGTCTCAATACTGGAGCGTTCAACCTTCATCCATTATTGGATTTGCAAGTACATCATTTGTGCGCCAAGCTAGAAACCCGTGGCGGGTTACCTCATCATCTCTTCCGACCTTGCCAATGGTCGTCGTTTGGACCTGTCATTCTTTTTGTTGGTCGCCATTTATCGAGGGTTGGCCATTCTTCAAAAACAACTTCGGTTAGGGGCTTCGCCAATCGCCTCTGGCCCTCTATGGCTCGTCCAGCTTTGGCTTAGGGCCTACTTCCCTGTCTTCAGCTCAATCGAGTAAAATCATTCTTATCCTTGTGCTGGTCTTTTGTTTGCCCAACTTTGGCCAACCTCTTTCCTTCCTCACACTATTTTTGAATACTTCTACACCCTTTCCCGGGTTCATTCTTTCTCCCTTTTATCTTGGGTGCCAGTCCCTCTTTCGTTCATGACATCCCTGAGTCAGAAGAGGATGAATTAATTCATCGCATATGGTGCAAGTTTTTATACAGCCGCGATTTGATTCATGACATCCTGACCGGGGCCAACGGCAAAGCCGAAGTGGAGGTTTATTCGCCCAACTTCACTGCCCGTCAGTTTGGTCTCATTCAAGGATGGCCTCTTCCATTTTTCCACACACATTCTGCTTCATCAGACCATTTTAGAGTTCTTTCGGTCTCGGATATAGACCAAAGTCTATCAGAGACCCGTTCTTTGCTATAATCATTTGTTGCAACCTTTTTTTCCCATTGTACGTCGGTCCACTCTTTCTTTAACCGTTTTTGGCCATCTGGCCATGAGAGAATCTTTCATTTGCCTTCTGCAAGAGTTTTTTCTACCATATCATTTTCTCCCAAGTCCTCAGAGTCAGTGGGGGCAAAGAAACCAATTGAGGCAGCCAAGCCGAAGAAGATTAAACAAGCCAAGCAGAAACAACCTTCCCCAACTCATAGCTCTGATTCGGACGTGCCTCTCGCACGCTGTGCTAAGGTACAATATGAAACTATGCTCCTCTGGTATATCGGGCTAAAATATAACTTGGGATTTTATAAGTTTTGTATCTTGTACAGGTGCTTAGGACGGAGCCACCTTCCTCCATGCTCGAAGCGACTTAGGCTCCGGAGCCCGAAGCTCCCATGGTTGAAGATTTACCTGAGGTTGAACCCACCGTAGTCCCGGTCATTCAACTTCCATCAGATGATGATGAAGCGGCCGAGGCTCCAATCACAGAACAACTGCCAGAAAAAAGCGAAATAGCTGCTACCGATCATTTGCCTGGAGCCGACCCCCAAAGTACGGAGCCAAGTATAGAATTTGACCGATCACGCCATTTTGTTAAGAAAATTTCGAGAGACCACCCTCTATTTGAATGCCCCTCTTCGGATGATCATGTGCCAATTGTGCAGGACCGGGATGACGAGCTTGATGTGCCAGAACTTATTTGGCCGAATGACGGGCCTCTTTGGCATCATATCAAATGCCTTTACCTCTTAGTACGTAGAATGGCCGCCACAAGGCTAAGGGGGAGTTATAGGGATGTAGACGACCTTTTTAGTTTGGCTGAATTGGAGTTATTAGAAGAGGCTTGGTCTATGTACAAAGACGATGTACTTCGTCGCATTTATGAAGAGGGGGAGGTTGTTCATATTTTTGATTCTTTCGATTCTGATTATCCTGCAGATGTTCAGCCAACGACCGCACCGCAACAATCATCGCCACGGGCAGCGTCTCCAGACCCCCCAATGCGGACTTCCTCCCCCGCACGGCCGTCATCTTCGGCTCCATCGTCCATGCCTTTTCAGCCTGCTTCTCATTATCCTTCGATCAACCAAACGGCTACTCCTGAACGACCGTCATCTCCGGCTCCATCGTACATACCTCTTCAGCCTGCTTCTCCTGATCCTTCAATCCACCAAACGGCTACTCCTAAACGGCCGTCGTCTCCGGCCCCTATTTCCTCTCCTCTTCGGGCGTCATCTCTCAGTCTCTCAGTCCAATCTCCTAGGGAAGAACCGGTGTTGCCACTGGAATCCCCTACACCTTATATTGTTTAGCCGTCTAGTTCTGCTCATCGGCCCGAAACTGTAAGTGATTTCTCATTATCCACTTTTTTTTTGTATATTCTGGTGTACTAACTTTGATCCTTTTGTATTCAGTCGTCAAATCAATTTTTACAATCGGTCCATGATATTTGAGCGATCTGGACCAGTTAGCCTCTGCTTCGTCATTGCCTCCCCTATCTCCGGCCCAGGCTACATCAGACTTAGAGGCCCTTCGAGAGGTTCTCGGCCAATATACATCGCTCAAGACAAATGACATCGGCCAAGCTGCCCTGCCAGAGAATATGTTGAAGTTGGAAAAAGCTTCCTTCGAGCTAGACCGACTGCTGGGTCTTCATGTTTTGCCTATTTCAGCAGAAAGCCGACTCTCTCTCCAAGACCAGCACAGTAAGGTTTCGACCCTTATTCTTCGTTATCGAACCATACATAGCCAGAAGGTCGGGCTACGCGCATCAATAACTAAGAATGACAGGTTTCGAGACACCATTGGTAACCTTCGGCAAGCCATAAGAGAATATACGGACGAAATGGTTATCGAGGAGTCTTTGCTGTTGGATCTAGAACGATAATTACAGGATATCCAGCGCCAGATAGAGGAAAGCAGCATGAGGAGAGATGCCAAGAAGAGAGGGCTCACCTCTCTGGTAGCTGATGCCACTACTACTATAGACGAGTTCAGGGATCTAGCCCGAGTTGATTTTGAGAAGGGCTTGGCCGATCTAGTGTGATGGCCGATGTTGAGATGCTGAGAGAGTGGCGGAACCTGAGGGAGAAGTTCTCGCTTCTGAAGGATTCGCCTGACGAGCTTCAGTGATCTTCGGCCAGCCAATAATTATGTAATAATGTAGGACGTTTCATCGTCCAAACGTTGTACTTTTGAGGATGTTTTCGTCCTGTATTAATGAAAATACATTCTTATATTACTTAGCCTTGTCCTTATCGCAAAGACATTACGTTCTCGTGCTCCAATAATAAGGGTACATATTTTTTCAAGTATTTACCGTTTATCGCCATACCATGCACTTTTCCATTCAAAATTTTTTAATGATAGGCCCCGTTTGACAATATGTTTTTTACCTCGTATGGGCCTTCCCAATTAGGCGACCTTTTGCCATATGCCGGATCTTTGGCACCAAGTGGCAATATAATTTTCCACAATAATTCGCATTTTCTGAACGATTTAGTCATGACTCTCTGATTATATCCCTTGGCCATTTTTTTCTTTTGCGCTTCCAAACGATTTATGACATCGCATTTAATATCGTCCAATTCCAACAAATTTTGGATCATTGCTTCGCTGTAGTCCTTCATTGTCAATTCCTTTTGCAACATCACCCTAGTGGATTCAATATTAACTTCAACTGGTAATACGACCTCTTGACCATGTACTAATTGAAATGGCGTGACCGGGGTACTTGTTCGCAGTGACGTCCTATATGCCTATAGAGCCTGACTCAAACACTCGTCCCATCGCCTGGCGTTGTCCATTACCATTTTCCAAATCAACCCTTTAAGGGTCTTATTAGACGATTCTGCCTGACCATTTGATTGAGGGTAATATAGAGTAGTGTTTACTAGCCGGATCCCGTATTCGGCCAGAAAGCTTTTTACCTTTTTCGCCATTTAACGAAGTACCATGATCCACTATTATTATTTGTGGTATACCAAATCGGTGAATGATGTGCTCTTTTACGAACTTGATAATTTGCTCTTGAGAGATCTCTACTGCCGGAATTGCTTCCACCCATTTGGTAAAGAAATTTGTAGCGACGATAATGAATGTGTGTCTCTTGCTGGATGCAGGATAGATTTTTCCTATCAAATCTATCGCCCATGCTATGAATGGCCATGGTTTAATAACATGGACCATTTCGGTTGCTGGTGCCCTCTGAATGGGCCCATGCTTCTGACAAGCAACGCACCCCTTGGCAAACGATATGCATGACTCTCCCATTTTTTGCCAATAATATCCATTCCTGATGATTAGCCACCTCATCTTTATCCCGGCCTGGTGAGCCCCACAATCACCTTCGTGTATTTCGGCCATAATAGTTATGGATTCTGATGGCCCTACACATTTCAACAACAGTCCGTCATGGCGTTTTTTATATAACACATCTATTGATACCACGTAGTTCAAGGCTTTAAGTTTCAGCCTTCGATCTTTCCCATTTTCGGGCTGTCTTAAAAATTCTCTGATCTCTCTTCTCCAATCGTCCTCATCTTGGACCTCAACGGTTATGACATCTGTAACCCTCTTTCTTCTCATCAGGGCTGGCTTGACCTCTTCGCTCCTATATATATACCATCTATGCTTGTCTGTTAATATCCTGAGGCCGCTTGGGCCAAAATATTGGCCACTTTATTCTTCGTCATTGGAACGTGTTCTAGCTCCGCATAGTCAAATTGATCTAGCAACTCTTTGGCTGCATCTGATAGTGCCATGACTGATGGGCTCTGGCATTTAAAGGCTCCCGTCACCTGTTGGATTACTAGTTGCGAATCTCCTCTAATGGACACGTGTGTTACTCCCATATTGAGGAGTATTTCCAACCCAAATATCAAGGCCTCGTATTCGGCATAATTGTTGGTGCAATATTCGTCCAACCTGATCACGAAACATAATGATTCTCCCAATGGACTGACTAAGACTATTCCTATTCCTGCTCCTTTCGTCGTGCTAGATCCATCAAAATACATCGTCCATGGTTTCAAACTGCATTCATCTAATTCCATTTCCAATTCTCTAATGGTACTCAAACATGGGTGATCAGCTAAGAAATCTGCCAAGGGTTGATTTTTTACAGCCTTTTGAGGTTCATATCGTATATCAAATTCTGATAATGATAATCACCAGAAACCAACTCTTTGATGAAAAATAGGACGAGAAAACATGTACATTATAATATTAACTTTGGTAATTAAGTACACTGTAGTCGGCCTAAGGTAGGCTCGCAATTTAGTACATGTAAAATATAAAGCCAAACACAATTTCTCAATTGGAGAATAATTACATTCATACTTTAACAATTGTCTGCTGATATAATAGATGACTCTTTCGATGTCCATGTCATCATCTTACGCGATCATCCCAGTTATGGATTGCTCTTCGGAGGATATGTATAACTTCATTGGTCGTCCTGACACATGGGGTACCATCACCGGCGGCTGTGATAAATATTTCTTCAGGATCTCAAAAGCCTTTTGATGTTCTTCGGTCCAGAAGAACTCGTCTTTATCATTTAGCCTCAACAGAGACGAGAACTGTAGGCACTGCATTTTTACATATAAGTCCCGATGATGATTCTCGTACGGAGGCACTACTCTTTAGGTTGCGGAAGTCGCGGGAAACGAATTTCGGAAGGGGAAATTCAGAATAAGTAAGTCATCAGATTCAATTCACATGTTCACTGCTTTCGCGTTCGTGCATCATTCGTGAGCATATTCGAACGTCAAGCAGATTGTGGGCATTCGTGTAGCGTTCGAATCGGCGTTCGAACGGTGTCGGTACTTCTGGTTTTGCTGCTAGCCTCACACCCAAGCCCAATTAGCCCACCAAAACCCATCCAAAAAAATAATTAAAATATTTAAAATACATGTCACAAATTAAACTAAACTAATTAGATCAAATCCATTCCCAATCTAATCAAATCTTTTCCCTATTCAAACACCAATTAAGATATTCACTCCCTAAATTAAACACATCTTTTCCTTTCATAAACAATCAAAACATTTCATTTTTTTTGGAGGATTTCCTTCCTTACCTAGAAACCCTAGCAAACCATTATAAAAAGACACATAAACCAACCTTTCACACCCTAGCACATCCATGAAAATCAGATAGAATTCTGCAAAGCATTAGCACCCAAGCTCTCCAAAAAACACCCTAGATCATCTCAGAAAACACACACACAGAAAAGAAGAAGGAACCCTAGTACACTCACAAAAAGAAGAAGAGAAAATCAGTCATTAACCATCACCGAAACTACACCAAAAACTGCACTTAAAAATAGTCTAGAAAACCAACCCTCTTTCACCTTAAAACTGTGAGAGATAGCAGCAAAACAGAGGAAACGACAAGTCAAAATAGTGAAGCAACGAACGAAAGCAGTGGACCAGTGAACAGGAGGAGTTGCGGAGCATCAATCCTTCCGACGGCCGTGTAACGCACTATCGATAGACGACTTAAGAGGTTAGACCTGAGGGCACCATTCTTATTTATTCTAATCTTTTTTTTTGTTGTTTATTAGAATTCCTTCGCATGAGAGTCACTTGTTGATACATGTTGTGGTCCTTGAATGAATGAAATATGTGTTCTCTCTTGGGGTATATCGGATGGAAACCCAGACATAAATTCCGTAGCCGGATCTGAATGGACAGTAGTGCGGTCTGTACTTGGGAAACAACTCCACGTACCACTCGAGAAACTTTAAAATGCATGTTTCGTCTTGTTATTTAATTTATGTTCATTTATTGCTTGTAATACGGTCATCCATTTCCGCATGTGGTTGTTTTATTTATTTACGTATTGATAGTCATAATGCGCATGGGCTTGACTAAAGTGGATTAAAGGTCCTCTATCCGAGGGAAATTCCTAAAGGCTACCTTTATCACAACGTTTTGCCGCGCCGGATGAGGCATGTTTTATTGAACGTGAGATGTGTTCAATCGGGTATCCAATGTCCAATATCACTACTTTGCTATTCACATATGATTACTTGACGCGCATGGGTTTGACAAGGGTGGATTAAAGGTCCTCTATTCGAGGGAAACGCCTAAAGGCTACCTTTACCACGATGTCTTGCCGCGCAGGATGAAGTATGTTTGATTGGATGTAAGTATGTTCAATTGGGCGTACGAGGTCCCATATTATGTATTTGTTCCTTCGCATATATGTCCATGTCGCCATAAATTCCCTTTCTTTTGTAATCCCATTCGAACGCGTCCAAGAACGCACCTCGAATGCATGCTCTCGGCCCTTGTCCATTCGAACGCGTCCAAGAATGCAACTCGAACGCATGCTCTCGGCCCTCCTCCATTCAAACGCGTTTACGAACGCTACTCGAACGTGTATATTTTCTGCTTTATCATACACCAGGTCTTATCTCGTTCGAACGCGTCCAAGAACGCATCTCGAACGCATGCTCTCAGCCTCGTCCGTTCGAACGCGTCCAGGAATGCAACTCGAACGCATGCTTTCGGCCCTCCCCCATTCGAACGCGTTTACGAACGCTACTTGAACGCACATATTTTCTAATTTATCATGTATCAAGTCTTATCCCGTTTGAACGTGTCCAAGAACGCACCTCGAATGGATGCTCTCGGCCCTTCTTCGTTCGAACGCGTTATCAAACGATCCACGAACGATTTTTCACCTGTTACATCCCATTTCATGCATATTTGTTTCTCCCATTACATTCTCATACATGATTGCTTCCATGATTGTTTCTTTCTCACTAGAAACTTAATTATGTCTCTCCTATATTTATGTTTTACTCGCATTGCCATGTTTATCCATTTAATGTGTTTATGAAATTATATGCCTACCGTTATTCCAATTTATTTTCATTCATGTTAACTTAGAAGTAGAATACTCTTGGAAGCATATGTTGCGTAGATTCGATTAAATTATTTGACAAATCATTTCATTACAAGTGGCATAAATAAGGGACCATTCCGAACCCAACGGTTTGAGGTCTTACCTTGCGAGGGGTGAGTGCAGCCTTAAATCATTTTCCCGATTCACACCGGGTGGCGAATCCATTTTTAGTTCTCGGTTAAGTCCCCCGCGGGCTACTCCGTACTCCCAACCAGGCCGCGAGCCTGAAACAGCATCACCGATTTCTGTGTCCTACAGTCTGGCGACTCCACTGGGGATATAGAATTGGTCCCAAAATAATGTCTTGTAGTGATTGTGATTTGTGTTTTAGTTAACTGTGTCTATCGTGGGTTGAATGGGTTTAATCAAAGGCATTATTAGAGCTAAGTAATGGTTTGGTGTCTTTCTTCATTCACTACCTTTCTATAAGGAAAAGCTGCAAAAGCACCTAGATAATCATTACTCGAAGCTTACTGTGATGGACTAATTTGGAGGACTTGTTGTTTATTCCTGTCACCAAGGTGATAAGAGCCTAAGAGGCTTGGCTATTTAAGAGAGTTCGCTCCACCCTCCCTCTGGGGAATCTTCAATAGGAAATCCATTTGACAGTCAGTCATGTATCATAACTCGTTGGCACGTACCGTAAGGTATAAAAAAATTGCGCTCACTTGGTCGCTTGAACCCTTGAGTGGGGAGACCTAGTTGTGGGCAATCCTTCACCAACGAGAGCATTTGTCTACACTCCCGCAAACCCACACGTAGACCATAGTTGTATGACCAATAAAAACTATTTCCTTGTGCTTGTGTTTAGGGACCATCATCATTTGGATTCAGTTGGACTTCTTGTCAGAAATGCGAACTTGTTGAGCCATTTAAACTGGGATGAGTTCATATCTTATGACAATTGGGCTAAAAGTTTCTAAAATACCGATGGGCCACTCTGTTGAAATTGTTTCTTTATGCTTATGCTTAGGACTATCATCATTTGGATTCAGTTGGACTTCTTATCAGAAATGTGAACTTGTTGGGCCATTTAAACTGGGATGAGTTCGTATCTTATGACAATTGGGCTAAAAGTTTCTAAAATGCCGATGGGTCATCCTGTGTTTGGGCCCCATATCATTTGAATTTGTTTAGCCATGTTATCGCAAAGTTGTAAACCTGTTGGGCCTTTTCAACTGGGACAAGTTTGCACCCTGCAATAATGTGATTGAAGCTTTAAAATGACAAGAGGCCGACTTATGTATTCCATGCATTGCACGCATACATGCTGACTGAGAATTTTAAAAGACACCATAGATTCTCGTTGGGTTAGGAAAGATGGAAGACTTATCAAAATGCCGATAGCAAACATGAGTGAATCAGAGAACGAGGTATCCCGTATGGATCAGTTAGAGACCAATCTCACCAAGGTTACTGAACAGTTGCAAGCCTTGACTACTGCTATGGCTAATATGGTCGTGCCCCGTGCTAGGGGAAACTCTGAGAATATGAGGCGTGAGGAGCCTCCGAACAGGTTGGGGGTTGACATCCCCGCTTTTGATGATGACATGGCTGAATATGCAGCAGGAAGAATGACTGGGTCTCAGGCAGAATTACAGAAGCTCCGGGATCAGGTAGAAACGGTTTCCCGCAAAATGAGGGGTAAACATGAAGACTTGCTAGATTATGAGGCAATGACTTTTGAAGAACAGCTGCCGGCTCAGTTCAAGATGCCTGATATGGTCAAGTTCAACGGGAATGGGGATCCGAGGGTCTATCTCCGATAGTATGTTTTAGTTATGAGTTCAGTGGGTCTATCAAGGCGTCAAGTTCACAAAATGTTCGGGATGTCGCTCGATGGGGCACCTTGAGAGGAAAGTCAAAGATGATTGGAGAGCATTGGCAGAGGCTTTTCTGAGTCAATATGTTACAGATTTGGAGATTGACTTGTCACTCCGCGATTTGGAGAACACCAAGCAGAAGCCGGAGGAGAGCTTCAAGGAGTATGTAGACCGCTGGAGAAGCCAGCTTCTAAAGATGCAGACTCGGCCCTCAGAGAATGACCAAATCAAAATGATCATCAAGGGCACCAAGCCCTCCATTTATGGCAAGTTGAGGAGGATGACCTCCATGATTACTGATTTTCGACAGTTGAGGGAAACTGTCATGGATATTGAGGAAGAAGAGGCTGAGAATAGAAAGTTCTATAGCCTGAACAGGAGGCCCATTGGGGGAACATCCGATACTGTGAGAACCGATTTCGGTCGAGGTCCACAATCAAGAATGTGAGCTGAGGGGCACGAACGAACCTGCAAAACAAGATTAAAGTGAGAGAGGAGATTACTGCCCACCGGTGTGGTGGAAGCCGTAGGCACTCCGACGCTCAAGTTAGCTTAAGGGTGAATAAGTTTAGGATGAATGGGTTAAGGTCTAAGGAATACCTCAACAACAGAATTGCTAGCCGTTAGGGCGGTATTGGAGTAGCGTATGGATGTAGAAGTAATCTCTAGGAGCCGATCCCCTCTATTATTTCGTCTTCTTCTTTTATAGGTTTCCTAACGTGGGGTCCATATTCTGCCCGTTGGAATCCTCTTCAATGATGGTTTAATTCAGGTGTTTTATGTCTGATAACTGACGATCGTATGTTTCCTCCGAAACCATCGACTTCATGATGATATTTATGAATTCGGATCCACTTCCCGATTTCATAACTGGTGTCTGTTTGTCTTTCTTTATGTTAATGAGCTGGGCCCGTGAGGCGGCCCGTTGACCTTCTAATGGGCCCCAGATTTAGTGGTTGGCCTTGTGGTAAATGCCGATTTTATCCCTGGGCCCAATTTTGGCCCGTACAGGTACCAAGCCTGTTTCTGCTGAAATTGCTGCCATTCGGAACCGGCGATTCTCCAACCTGGGTAGACCCTTGTCTAAGGTGCTGGAGAAATTAAAGAGACAAGGACTTCTGAAACCCTTAGAGACCAAACCACTTCCATACCCTCCACCACCATTTCTCAACCTAAACCACTATTGTCATTTCCACCAACAGAAAGTCCATGACACTGACAGTTGCGCTCGCCTCCGCCATGAAATCTAGGACCTCATAGACTCCCAAAAAATACCCGATCCCGAAAAAAAATAGCCCAACACACATCGAAACCCCATACCAAATTATCACTCTGTCCCACCACCTACCTATATGAAAAGCTCTGGCCTACCCGAAAGCCTTGTCCTCAAATCCTTTGACTACCAAGCTTTTTGCCTGGGGATTTGGGATAACAACAATGAAGATGAAACATAATAGGGGAAGAATTTCTGGGAATACTTCTCCAGTAGTGATGAAGAAGAAGTGAGAGGAATGACACGCAGTGGGCGTTTCTACAGTGATACGGCTGAGAAGGGTAAAAAAATGTTGACATAAGGGAGAGAAGTGACAGAAAATATGGATAATACTGAAGGGGATACAGTGTTGTGCCAGCTAAAGAAGACACAGGCACATGTCAGCATCTGGGAATTATTGTGTTCGTCACAGGAGCACATGCGTGCTATGGTTGAAGCCTTGAGCAAAATAATAATACCAGAGGATGCTAATCCTACAATGTTTGTGGGGTCAGTACAGAAGGAAGCTTTACAGGCAATAACTTTTTCTGAGGAAGAACTCCCGGCAGAGGGAAGAAATAATAACAAGCCACTATTCATCAGAGCTGAAGTGAGAGGAAAGAAGACATCATGTGTAATGGTGGATGATGGCTCATCCATCAATGTGTGCCATTTGAAGATCCTATCAAGATTGGGAATGAAGGTAACAGATCTGGATCCCTCCAATGTGACTATCAAGGCATATGATGACAGTAAGCGAGGAGTTGAGGGCACTTCCGCTGCAATAGTTAAGGTGTGACCGATTGAGGATGAGGTTGAATTCACTGTGTTTGACATCCCAACTACTCTTGCTTTGTTGTTGAGGAGGCCATGGTTTCACAAGCTTGGGGGCGTGCCCTCCACTTTGCATCAGGTTATTAAGTTCTCGTACGGGGGAGAGATTGTCACCATCCGAGCTGAGGTAGACAATGATGTGGCCGCTTTGGAAATACAACCTTTCACGAGGTTCCAAGTGTCAACAACCTTTGAGGAGTAGGTGGATCCTAAGGTGGCTAGGATCATGGAGAAGATGAAGTTCGAGCCGGGTGAAGGTTCGGCATTGCCAAACTTTAAAGAGCAGACCACTCGGAGAGGACTGAGGTACAAGTCTGATGAGGATAAGCCGAAGACCAAAAAGAAATGGTTGAAGTTGATGGAATTCTTTGTGAAGGCTACTGGGTATCAAGGAGAGCCCGAACCAGTAGAAGTTAATGGGGTCATGATACCGGGGTTTGAGATCTTTCAAGTTGTGCTGGGTGAGAAACCGCTGATGGAAGAAGTTGCGAAGGAAGAAGATAAGTGGTAAGAAAAGCTGATGAAGCTGGGAAGCCTAACCCTCGAGGAGAATGAAGAGGCTGAGAAAAACCCAGTTGCGGAGGATGAAGTAGATGACGATGATATTTTTCTTCCTGGTTTATTTGAGTGTACTCCCACATTTGCTAGTAATAAAGACAATCATTTTGCTTACTTGTCTGAGTCACTTCCTTTCAACTAGCATGACTTGAGCATATTTGACATCAGCTCAACCAGAACAAATGCATTTAACCTTGGTACACCTGAGAGCCCCAAAGAAATTTTAATTGCAAGTGAGGTTACCTCTGAGGAGCGGGATAAATTAGAAGAAATATTAGTCAAATATGCCAAATTATTTGCTTGGTCCTATGAGGACATGCCTGGAGTAGACATAAGCATCACCCATCATACAATACCAACTTATCCAAATATGAAGCCAATGAAACAGAAACTTCGACGGATGAGACCTGAGTGGGCCGATAAGGTCAGAGAAGAAGTCAAGAAACAGATAGATGTGGGATTCCTAGAAGTAGTGAAGTATCCTCAGTGGTTGGCAAATATTATGCCGGTGCCGAAGAAAGACGGGAATGTCAGAATATGTGTGGACTACAGAGATCTTAACAAGGCTTGCCCGAAAGATGATTTCCTCTACCTCATATAGACGTGCTAGTTGATAGTGCGGCTTTATCTGCCATGTATTCATTTGCAGATTGGTTTTCCGGATACAATCAGGTTCTCATGGCTGAGGAAGACAAGCACAAGACGGCCTTTGTCACCGAGTGGGGCACTTATTATTACAAGGTAATGCCGTTTGGGCTCAAGAATGCAAGAGCTGTAGGACAATTATGACCCATAGCATCACTATTTGTACATAACATTGTGTTGTTGTACAAATTAACTATGTGACAAATGAAATTTCTCTTTTATCATTTGTAATTAGATTACCGGGATATATAAATGATAAAAGTCCATATGATTAATTTCGGATTGATAAGATATGAGACAGTATCAATCCATGAAGGTTTAATCATTAAAACATCCATAGTCAGAGTATTATCGAGATTGGACATCGATAATGCGGAATAGACTAGTATTGCACTTGTGCGCATTGTGGGAGCATAACGACATAGTTCTCATATATTTGGGTATTGGATACTCATGCAAGTGTAATAAGAGGTTGTGTTTACCGATGGTACGGAAACAGCTTCGCTCTGGATATACCCCTCAGAATTCCATTGGTAGTATGACTATGTGTCTATGGAAGTCTGAATCAGGGTAGGTGTATTTGGTCTTAACCTGAGACTTGCACCGCTAATACTTGCGACTATCAATGTACTTTGGTTTTGGTCGTCCATGGCTTTAATCGGTTCTGTGTACGCCTTTTCTGGGTATATTGAGAATCGTAGTGTATTGGGTGTGATGTCAAGATGGAAGTATCACTCCAGTCATAGTGGAGATGATGGTCACGTAGGATACGGAACTGGTGCTCTTATATGCTGCAGCTATCGGGATAATATGACAAGGTCATAGTTATCCGATTATAGAGACTAGTTACCAGAGATCCGATATATGCTTCGTACGGGGCAGACACAATTCCAGCCCCAGGCTTAGCACGTGACATCCGATACTAGATCGCAATACGCAATAATTCGTATACTACGCCTGATATAGATTACATATTCCTTTAAGAATATTTCTAGAGAATTGGGTAGGCACAGTACTTGGCTAGAAGCCAACCATGTCTTGTAAATCGGTAAAAACGTAGTACTAGGTACGTACGTGTTCGGATAGTCCGACGACCGGATTTACTGCCAACATATCCGGGGATCTGATGGGTCGCTTCCCGAAGATTCACCGATGACGTATGACTCGCACATAATTAATCTGGGATTAATTAAAAGAGAGATAAAATTAATCTAGGATTAATTACGGAGATATTTTATCTGGGATAAAATATTATTTAAAGAGAGAAAATGAATAATTTGGAATTATCGATAAAATAATTTATTCGATATATTATACGAAATTAGATTTCGACGCGGAATTAAAATTGTATGGGCCAAATTTGGTTCAGGGGTAATTTCGTCCTTTTACTCCAGGCCCAAGCTTTTACCTCAAAAGGAAGCCCCAATGTTTAAAGTGTATAGAGGCCTAGAGATTCATAAGCCCAAGCCCAAGCCCAGTGAGACGTCACGAGCTCAAAGCATAAACGGGGCTCACCCTACTTCAATCCACATAACGCCCAGGCTCATAAATGTCATTCACCACCCATCCGTTCCAACCTATAACGCAGTAAAAGCTCCTCATAAAGTTGACTGTTACCATGATCCAAACGGACGATTAATCAAAAGATGAACACGCTACTATAGCATGAATATATAAGGAACAAGGCTCCAAGAGGAAGAGATATTCAACTTCTAGCTCTCCAACTCACAGCTTTAGAACATTCTCATTCAAGCTCATAACACCTTTCGTTCACCGCCCTCACGGTAGCCTACGGAGATCATGGTAACATCTGACCTTGACCTTCCTCCTACTACTTCCATAATTCTATCACTGACTTGGGCGTCGGAGTGCCTACGGCACCCACCACACCGGTGGGCAGTAACCTCCACGCTCGCTCTACCTTTGTTTTGCAGGATCGCTAGCGCCCCCAACTACAAATTCTCGATTGTGGACCTCGGGCGAAATCCAACGTCTACATTTGGCGCCCACCGTGGGGCCTTAGCGATTCATAGCAGACAAAGATCTCTCAGTCTACGGTTACTAAAACACAGCCAACTATGGCTTCTAGCAGTGAGGAGACACCAGATCCTATGACTACGCATCTAATCATACTCCAAAAACGATTACGCGCCTTAGAAGAAGAGAGTCAAGCCATGCGAAGATCTAATATAACCCTCCAGAAGAAACTGGAGCAAATCTCTTCAACCTCCCAACAACCTGATTCTCCAGACCATCCCATCAACCCTATAATCCCCACCAATCTCCTGGGGGCATTAAACAATATGGCAAGCGAGAATCCGTCATTGGACAACCATCTACCAAATCAAGAAAGAAGTCGACATATCTCCCCAACCGACCAAGCACGGAAAGTTGCCTCCACCATGCGTAAGGAAACGAAAGAGTTCAAAGATGCAATTCTCTCCAGCCTACCTAGTGTCAGAATATCAATGAGAAAAGGCCAAGCTGGCACAATCTTAGATATACCATTTTTGGAGACCATCACTTCCATTGAGCTACCAAGGAAGTTCAGTCCTCCAGATATGAAGATGTATGATGGATCAACTGACCCAGACGACCATGTTGTCCATTACAAATACAAGATGTTATCAACGGGTCTGGCTCCTCATCAACGGGAAGCTGGTATGTGCAGAGGATTTGGAGAAACATTAGCTGGTCCTGCCCTCACCTGGTTTATCAATCTCCCATACAGATCCATCGAGTCTTACCAACAGCTAGCAGACAGATTTGTGGAGCATTTCGCAAGTTCTTGCAAGCTTGAGAAGACCACCAATGACCTTAATGCCATCCAACAACAGATATGGGAGTCCTTGCGAAACTACGTGGCTCACTTCAATAAAGAGAGTATAACAATCCCAGATCTCTATCAGCCTACTGCAGTGGAAGCATTTAGAAATAGATTACTTTCAGAAAGTAAACTCTACAAAATCTCACTAAATTTCGATGCTACACATGGATCAAGCCATGACTCAAGCCCACATTGAGATTAGGTGGAAGGAAGATAAGAGGAACAATAAGAGAAGAAGCTCCACCAACCATGACAATGAAAGAAGTTTGAATCCTCCCAAGCGACATAATAAATGACGTGCTAGTAATACTTCTCAATAAGATATCATCTGATGTAATTAGACAAAAAAAATGGTCAGAAGCCACCTATTGTTGCTTTGGGGACATCATAGCTTCCCAAACAAGTATTAATTGGTAACTTTAAAAGAAAATGACCTTCACAAAACTACAACTTAGGGAGAAACCCATTTACTCCAGTCGACCACATAACAAATCATCAGACCCAATCGATATACTTATTCCATTCGACATGAGAATACCCTCATATTCTTCCAGCATACCCAATCCACTAAGAAGTATTCTCTAGTAATGTCATCAACTCCATACTACATTGAACAATGCGCGTCCCTTCAGTGGAACCATTTTTCCTATCATTCACCCCATATGATGAAGAGATATACTTGGCGTGAGGAGGATGTCAAAATGGACTATAATGAATACTTGGCGTGGACATCTCAGTCGACATTACCAGGTATGGCTTGCATTTTTTATAGTTGACATTACAATTTATAGTTTGGGACTTGTTATGGGTGTCTCAGTCGACATTACAACATATAGTTTGGTACTTGTTATGGGTGTCCCAGTCGACATTACAACATATAGTTTGGTAATTGTTATGGATGTCTCAGTCGACATTACAACATATAGCTTGGTAATTGTTACTGGTGCCTCAGTCGACAATACAATATGTGGCTTGGCACTTGTTGAGTATCCCACTCGACACTACATGTATGGAGAATTGGTATTAGGATATCCCACTCGACACTACATGTATGAGGTGATAATATCCCAGTCGATATTACCAGACTTGGCAAAGATATCCCACTCGACACTACATGTATGGGGTGATAATATCCCAGTCGACAATACCAGACTTGGCAATGATATCCCACTCGACTCTACATGGATGGAGACACAACATGAGGAAGATATCCCATTCGACACTACACGTGTGAAGCTTGACACTTGTTAAGGATCTCATTCGACACTACACGTGTGAAGCTTGACACTTGTAAAGGATCTCATTCGACACTACAGGTGTGAAGCTTGACACTTGTTAAGGATCTCATTTGACACTACACATGTGAAGCTTGACACTTGTTAAAGATCTCATTCGACACTACATATATGGTCTTGTAAAATGAGGAATGAGAACCCTCATGGACCTTCATCACGTTCATTCGACCGTAGTCTCATGGTCTTCAGACGATATGGTCTCAGACTACAAGTCTTGTAGAATGAGGAATTATATCCTCATTGACCCTTGTCAGGTCTTGTAGAATGAGGAATGAGAACCCTCATGGACCTTCATCAGGTTCATTCGACCGTAGTCTCATGGTCTTCAGACGACATGGTCTCATACTACAAGTCCTATAGAATGAGGAATTACACCCTCATTGGACTTTGTCAGGTCTTGTAGAATGAGGAATGAGAACCCTCATAAACCTTCATCAGGTTCATTCGACCGTAGTCTCATGGTCTTCAGACGACATGATCGCAGAGTACAAGTCTTGTAGAATGAGGAATTATATCCTCATAGACCTTTGTCAGGTCTTGTAGAATGAGGAATGAGAACCCTCATGAAACTTCATCAGGTTCATTCTACCGTAGTCTCATGGTGTTCAGACGACATGGTCTCAGACTACAAGTCCTGTAGAATGAGGAATTATACCCTCATTGACTTTTGTCAAGTCTTGTGGAATGAGGAATTATATCCTCATAGACCTTTGTCAGGTCTTGTAAAATGAGGAATGAGAACCCTCATGGACCTTCATCAGGTTCATTCGATCGTAGTCTCATGGTGTTCAGACGACATGGTCTCAAACTACAAGTCATGTAGAATGAGGAATTATACCCTCATTGACTTTTGTCAGGTCTTGTAGAATGAGGAATGAGAACCCTCATTGACCTTCTTCAGGTCTAGTAGAGTGAGAAGTGATGACCTTCTTGGACTTTTATCAAGTCCATTCGACAGGTCCATATGACCGTAGTCACATGGACCCTCATCAGGAGAATGTGTGATGACCTTCATCAGGTCTAGTAGTATGATAAGGAAAGACTCTTGGACCTTCATCAGGTATGTAGAGTGAAGACTTTCATAGACATTCATCTGGTCCAAAAGACATTGAAGACTCACATGGTTCTTAGACCCGTAGTATGGGGATTATCATGACCTTCATCTGGTTCATTCGACCGGGGACATCCCCCTGGACTCATGTCAAGTCAAATGAAGACATGAACTCCCTACAGTTCATACGACAATGTCGTATGAAATAACTCCTGAACTTTCATCTCGTTCAGTCGACCGGGGACATCCCCCATGAACTCATGTCGAGTCAAATGAAGACATTAACTCCCTACAGTTCATACGATAATGTCGTATGAAATAACTCCTGAACTTTCATCTCGTTCAGTCGACTGGGGACATCCCCCATGAACTCATGTCGAGTCAAATGAAGACATTGACTTCCTACAGTCCATACGATAACGTCGTGTGAAATAACTCATGAACCTTCATCTGGTTCAGTAGATCGGGGACATCCCCCGTGGACTCATGTCGAGTCAAATGAAGACATAGACTCCCTACAGTTCATACGACAATGTCGTATGAAATAACTCCTGAACTTTCATCTCGTTCAGTCGACCGGGGACATCCCCCATGAACTCATGTCGTGTCAAATGAAGACATGGACTTCATACAGTCCATACGATAACGTCTTGTGAAATAACTCATGAACCTTCATCTGGTTCAGTAGACCGGGGACATCCCCCGTGGACTCATGTCGAGTCAAATGAAGACATAGACTTCCTACAGTCCATACGACAATGTCGTGTGAAACAACTCTTGAACCTTCATCTAATTCAGTTGACCGGGGACATCCCCCATGGACTCATGTCGAGTCAGGTTATAGACATGGATTAAACATGTCGTATGACTTATAACTTCCTGGTCTCATCAAGTCAAGTCGATCGGGGACATCCCCATTGGTCTCACGTCGAGTCAAGTTGTATACACATATCGTATGACTTATTTCCTGACCTTCATCTGGTTAATCGCTTGGGTACTTCCCCAATGGCTCTGGTAGAGTCAAGTTCATTATCCCGACCATCATCTGGTTTGGTCGACCGGGTACTTCCCCAATGGATCTTGTAGACTCAAGTTGATAACTTGTCATTCGTTTGGTTCAATCAGTAGGCGGCATCAACGCTCGAATACACCAACAAAATATGGCATTGTCCCAGGAGACCCATGCGTCAAGTACTCTCCAAGCCAATGACTCCTTGACTTAGAGAGTATGGGACAAACTGTATGGGCCAAATTTGGTCCAGGGGTAATTTCATCCTTTTACTCCAGGCCCAAGCTTTTACCTCAAAAGGAAGCCCCAATGTTTAAAGTGTATAGAGGCCTAGAGATTCATAAGCCCAAGCCCAAGCCCAGTGAGACGTCACGAGCTCAAAGCATAAATGGGGCTCACCCTACTTCAATCCACATAACGCCCATGCTCATAAATGTCATTCACCACCCATCCGTTCCAACCTACAACGCCAGTAAAGTAAAGCTCTTCATAACAGTTGACTGTACCATGATCCAAACGGACGATTAATCAAAAGAGGCACACGCTACTATAGCTTGAATATATAAGGAACAAGGCTCCAAGAGGAAGAGATATTCAACTTCTAGCTCTCCAACTCACAGCTTTAGAACATTCTCATTCAAGCTCATAACACATTTCGTTCACCGCCCTCACGGTAGCCTACGGAGATCATGGTACATCTGACCTTGACCTTCCTCCTACTACTTCCATAATTATATCACTGACTTGGGCGTCGGAGTGCCTACGGCACCCATCACACCGGTGGGCAGTAACCTCCACGCTCGCTCTAACTTGTTTTGCAGGATCGCTAGCGCCCCCAACTACAAATTCTCGATTGTGGACCTCGGGCGAAATCCAGCGTCTATAAAAATTAGATTTTAATTTGGGCGAACGAGTTAGTTAATTTAGATTAATTCGTTAGCGACGTGAATAGTAATTTTGCTAGGCATAATTATTTAATTAAATTTGATTTAATTACGTCGCAACGGAAAATTCGTTAATTCGGAATTAGCGAACCCGAGCCCGGGAGTGTTTGCGGGCCCACTCGCATTTCGAATCAAGTGGGGCCCACAAATCACATCATGCGTCACATCACTAGTCAACTTTATCACTTTAATGTGATGGAAGTTTTTGGTTGATGGTTGAGTGCCAAACACTCAAGTGTGATGTTTTGAATGACCAATACCATTTATTTATTTTTTGGTACATCATTTGAATTGATTTTAGAATTCAAAACACAAAAAAACAACTTCATCTTCTCTCTCCTCTTTCTATTCGGCCAAGGGCCATTTTCTCTATCAATTTTCCCTAAATGTCGAGAGCAACAAGATGAAGAATATGAGAATTTTGTTGCAATTTTCTCCAATGCTAGCACATAAAGGGTCATTCAAATGTGATAGGGAAATAAACCCTTGAGCATGGAATCCATTTTCAAAGCTTGGAGCTTGAAGATCATTTCCATGGAGGTTGACCGAATCTTGGAGGAGCACAAAAGGGCTTGGCCGAGAGCTTCAATGAAGGAGAAATTTTTTTTGTCATTCGCATCGCAAATCCGTTCATTGTAAGTATGATTCCGCCATACTTCTTTATAGTATTCACATATTTTCATTGCTTGAATGATCTTGAGACTATATTAGAAACCCAACAGGAGCTACTTATCAACGGATGGCCACTACATTATTCCACGACTTGATGCACAAAGAGATTGAAGTATATGTGGATGACATGATGGTGAAATCAGAGACAAGAATCAGGCATATAGAAGCACTAGAGAAGTTCCTTTAGAGAGTTGACAAATACAACTTGCGGTTGAATCCCAAGAAATGTGTGTTTGGGGTAACATCAGGAAAATTACTCGGACATACAGTAAGAATGGGCGGGATAGAAGTAGACTCTGAGAAAATCAAAGCAATCACCGAAATGGCCGCACCAAAGACTGAGAAAGAAGTTAGAGCATTCCTCAGGAAAATTCAGTACATCAGTCGGTTCATCGCCAAGTTGACATCAGTGTGTGAGTCTATCTTCAAACTGCTGAGAAAAGACCAGCCTGTGAAATGGAATGAGCAATGTCAAACAGCCTTCAACAAGATCAGGGAATACTTGGTAAAGCCTCTTGTATTGAAACCTCCAAGACCGGGCAAACCCTTGGTATTGTATTTGGCCATAGAATCAGAAGCCCTGGGGGCAATGATGGTGCAGGCAGATGAGTTGGGGGTAGAGCATGCAGTCTACTATCTCAGTAAGAAGATGCTTCCGTACGAAACCCGCTATCAAGAAGTAGAGAAGATCTGTTTGGCAATGATATGGGCGTCCAAAAAATTGCGTCATTACTTCCAATCTTACAAGATCCAGGTGGTAGCAAAGAAGAATCCCTAGAAGTATCTACATTCAGTACCTTCGCTAGTGGGGAAGTTGGGCAGATGGTTAGTGTTGCTGACAGAGTTTGACATTGAGTACCTCACTTCCAAAGTAATCAAAGGGCGAGCCATAGAAGAGTTCCTGGCATTGCAACCTATTGAAGGGGATCAATACAAGTTTGAATTCCCAGATGAAGAGATCCAAGCAATAACAGTTCAATGATGGAAGATGTATTTCGACGGAGCAGTGAATTGCAAAGTGTGGGACACAGAAACTGGGCGACGCATGATGTTTCGGGCTCGCGGCCTGGTTGGGAGTATGGAGTAGCCTGCGGGGGACTAAACTGGAGAATAAATGAGTCGCCACCCGGTGTGAACCGGGAAAATGATTTAAGGCCGCACTCACCCCTCGAAAGAGAAGACCTCAAACCGTTGGGTTCGGAATGGTCCCTTACTTATGCCACTTGTAATAAAATGATTTGTGCAATAATTTAATCGAGTCTAGCAACATATATTCCTAAGGGTATTCTATTTCACATGCATAAGTACAAGGCTCATATCTTAGTTTGCATATAACCTATGTCTGAATTTGCATACAACCTATTTGCATATAACATATGTCCAAATTTGCATGCATAAAAGTAAATTGAAATACGGCAAACATGCAAATTCATAAGCATATTATATTCATGGATACGGAAACGCAAGCAAACAATAATCATACAAGCATGCATAAAATTGAATAAGAATAATGGCAAGCGCATAATTTCACAAAACATTGCATTGATAATCATGGAAGCACAAACAGGCAATAATTATACAAGCATGCATATTAAAGAGAGGCAATTAAGCGCATAATGTAAAAGGATAACTAGAGAGGCAATCATACGTTAAAATAAACATGCCATGGTGCGATGCAAAATGATGCATGATTATGCAAGAAGATGACATACAAAGAAAAGTAAATAAAGAAATAAAAGGCGCGGTGAAGTATTGTAGTAAAGGTAGACCGTAGACTTTTTATCCCTCCAAATAGAGGACCTTTAATCCAACTTACTAAGCCCATGTGCATCACATCATAATGCATATAAAAGTAAAGACAACAATATTGGACTTCGTATCCTCGACTGAACACGTCTTACATTCAACCGAAGATACATCATTCGGCGCGGTAAAACATCGTGGTAAAGGCTTTTAACCCCTAGACATGGAGGACCTTTAATCCAACTTACTAAGTCCATGCGCTAATAACATAATGCATATAAAAATAAAGACAACAATATCAGACTTTGTATACCCGATTGAACACATCTTACATTCGACCGAATATACATCATCCGGCGCGGCAAAGCATCGTGGTAAGGGATTTTAACCCCTCGACATGGAGGACCTTTAATCCAACTTACTAAGCCCATGCGCTAATAACATAATGCATATAAAAAAATAAAGACAACAATATCGGACTTTGTATACCCGATTGAACACATCTTACATTCAACCGAATATACATCATCTGGAGCGGCAAAACATCGTGGTAAATGATTTTAACCTCTCGACATGGAGGACCTTTAATCTAACTTACTAAGCCCATGCGCTCACAACATAATGCATATAAAAATTAAGACAACAGTATCAGACTTTGTATACCTGATTGAACACATCTTACATTCAACCGAATATACATCATCCGGTGCGACAAAGCATCGTGGTAAAAGATTTTAACCCATCGAAATGGAGGACCTTTAATCCAACTTACTAAGCCCATGCGCTTTATCTCATCATTACAGAAACAAATAACATACTGAAATTAAATAACGGATAATAAACAAACAAGACAAAATAAATCGAAATATGTGTCGTTTGCTCGAGTGGTACGTGAAGTTGTATCCCAAGTACAGACCGCACTACCGTCCATTCGGATTCGGCTACGGATTTTATGTCTGGGTTTCCATCCTATATACCACAAGAGGCGACACATTTTCCATTTATCCAAGGGCCACAACACACATCATTCCACAATACACACATTTTCCATTTATTCAAAGGCCACAACACACATCATTCCACAATACTTATGCAAATAATAAGCAATAAAATACGAATAAAAATAGATGTAAAAAGTGCCCTCAGGTCTAACCTTTTATGTCGACTCTCGGAAGCACGTTACAAGGCCGTCGGAAGGGCAAAAACTCCGCAACTTTTCTGGTTCGCTGGTTCACTTCTTTCCTCGCTGTTTTCACTGCTCGAGCTACTATTTTCACTTTGTTTCGCTGCTGTTTTAAGGATATTTTCTGGTCACTATTTCAGGTGTGTTAAGAGACTATTTTGCGGTAATTTGAGGGGTATTGGGCTGCTGTTTTATGTGGTTATTCAAGGATTTTAAAGTGCAGTTTTTATTCACTGTTTTGGTGATTTTAGCTACTATTTTGGGGGGTATTTTGGCTGCAGTTTCGGTAATGGTTAGGGGGTGTATGAGAGCAGTTTCAGTGGTGCATGGAGCTATTTTGTGATGCAGTTTATGTGCAGTGCAGGGCAATTTAAAGGCTATTTTGTGGGGGTATTGTGTGGCAGTTTCAGGGGTAATATGGTGCACTTATTTGGGTGTTCATGCGTGAGGCAAAAGGGACTTCAAGGCTAGTGTTTTTGCGTGAAAATATGGCTTGATTTGTTGGTGTGATCGGTTTTGTGTGGTCAAGGGGCTCACGTGTGACTTTGACGGCTTGAAGCGTTGAGCAAGGGGCATATGGCGTTCTGACGTTGAAGGCTTGTGGAGGGTGAGCTTCTTCGGTCAAGGCTTTAGGTTTGGCGTGAGGAATTTGGCTTCTTACATTTGAGGGCTGGATGATTCGCTGATGTTGAGTGAAAGGAAAGAGGCGTGTGATGGTCTGCTCGGTTCGTGAAAGAGGGTAATGCGTTTTTGGACTGAGTGAATGAAGGTGTAATGTGAGGGCTGTGTCGGTGCTGGGCATGAAGGTTCGTGGCTGTGCGTTTCTTGGCTTTTGAGTGTGCGCGTGTCTTGCATTTTTTAAGGGGCTGTGGGCATGTGATTAGGGTTTTTGATGAGGGAGAGTGGTGCCGTGAAGAGGTCTTTAGTTATTTGTTTACGTGTATCATCAAGGGTTACTTGAAGGGCAATGGCGTGAAGTGTTTGAGGGGGGAATGCGGCTGGTTGTGGCGCAGTGTTTGGGGCAGTTTCGAGACAGTTTTTGGGTGCAGTTTTGGGCAGTTTTAGGTGCAGTTTTGGGCAGTTTTGGGGACTATTTCAGGACAGATAGGGACTATTTCTCGGTGAGGTTTATGGCTCGGTTTTTGTTTGTCTGTGGTGTGTGTTGAGGGCTGAATTTTTATCGTGAATGCTGCTTGTTGAAGACGTGATGAAGGCAATTTGTGGCGAGAGTTGGCTGAGGTTTTGGGTGAAACGTGGCTACGGTTTGAGGGCTATGTGAGTGCTGTTGGTTGCTGCGTGAGTGGAGCTGTGAAGAGTGTGGGCTGTGAGGTCAAGGGGCTGTTGAATGAAGGCTGAAGCGTGAAGTTTTGATTGAAGGGCCGTGTAGTTGGTGCGTGAGTGAGTTGGTCAGGGACGTGAATGGCAGTTGGTGAGGGGGGCATGCGTGGCTAAAGGATTTTTGTGTCTGTGAAGGCTATTTTAGCCGATGTGGGAGAGGCAGTTTGTGATGATCTGAGGGGCTGCTGAAGGTCGGTTTATGGGTTGATTTTGAGAGGCTACCGTGGGTTGTTTTACGTGAGTGGCGTGCATGTTCTTTTGAGTGTGTGCTGTGTGGCTTTGAGGGATGCAACAACGTGTGGAGTGGAGTGTATGTTGAGTTAAACTTAGGACGTGTGTCCTTTGTTGTTTGTGTGCGTTTCAATGAGAGAGAGAGTGTGTGTGTCCTTTATTTGTGTTTGAGAGAGACGAAGGGCGTGTAGGGTTCTTTGTTTTGGTTCCAACTGAGAGTCTGTTTTTGTTTATAGGGTTTGTGTTTTGTGATTTCGTGAGTGAGAGGGAAGGGTGAGAGAGAGAGGGCAAGAGTCAGTGTCTCCAAGGTTTAGGGTTTCGTGTTTTTTTTGTCTTTGCCGTGAATAGTCTAGAGGAATAAGGTTGGTTTATGTCATATTTTATAGTAGGGTATTAGGGTTAGGGTTGTGCATGGTTTTGAAAAAGGAAAGAAATCAATTAAATATGGATGCATCAATTTATTAAGGGGATAAAATCATGTAATTTGGGTGGGATATATTTATTTAAGGGAATGATATTTATATTTTTGGTGGGTAATATATTAAATTAGTGAGTGAATTATTTAAATTAGGAATGTGATTTATTAAAATTGGTATGTGATTTAATTTAATTGGTAGGTGATTTAATTTAATTTAATTTAATTTAATTTAATTTTAATTTAATTAATTTAATTGATTTTAGTTTAATTTAATTTGATTTGTGTTTTAAATATGTTTTAATTATTTTTGGATTGGGATTGGGTGAGATGGGCTTGGTGTGTGGCTTGCGGGGTTTTTGGGCTAAAGGTGCTTTAAAACAGAGGTCCAACAAGTGAGCCCAAAGCTAAACAAGCGAATAAAATCTAACAAAATACCGATTCCCTACCGACGTCCGTTTCCCGCAACTTCATCGACTTAAGAGGTAGTGTCTCCAAATGAGACTCATCATAAGGACTTACATGCAAAAATGCAGTGCCTACACAAAGGAGCCGGAATTGGGATCGTGATAGTGACCCCCGAAGGAGAAACCTTGCCTATGGCCAAGAGGTTGACGTTCAGAGTAACTAACAACATGGCCGAGTATGAAGCATGTGCTTTTGGATTGACTGCATTGATAGCCTTGAAGGCTGAGAGCGTGGAGGTCTACGGAGATTCGATGTTGGTAGTCCGACAGATGCAGGGAGATTGGGAATTAAAGGAAGAACAATTGAAACTTTACCTTTTTCACCTCAAAAAGTTAGCACAGGCTATCCCCGATTGTAAGTTTCAGCACTTGTCGCGAGAAGAGAATCAAATGGCAGACGCATTAGCTACACTTGCAGCGACTTGGGAAAATCCAGAGAAGTTAGTGATGAGACCATTGGTACTGACAACAGCAAGCAGACCCTTTTATGAGATAGAAAGAGTTTTGGAAGTGGAGATCGATGACGGAAAACCTTGGTACCATGATATTCAGCGATACCTGGAACACAGAGAACTCCCAGAAGGAGCAAGCAGAAAAGACAGAATAGCCATTCAGAAGTTGGCTTTTCAATATGTGATTTTGAAGGGAGAGCTATACAAGAGGCATGCAAATGGTATTCAGCTGAAGTGTTTAAGAAAAGAATAAGCTCAGAAGGCAATGGAAGAAATACATGTTGGGGTATGTGGACCGCACATGAATGAGTTGAATTTGTCTCGTAAGATTGTAAGACAAGGTTTCTACTGGTTGACCATGGAGACAGACTGTGCAAAGCTGGTAAAACATTGTCATGATTGTCAAGCACATGGTAATATGAACCATCTGCCTCACACCGAGTTACACTGGCTATCAGAGCCATGGCCTTTTTCAGCGTGGGGAATTGATATGATTGGAGAGATTCAACCGAATGCATCGAATGGACATTGTTTCATAGTGGTGGCAGTGGACTACTTCTCAAAATGGGTGGATGCCGAGTCATTTCGTAATGTCACAGCAAAGCAGATGGCGAAGTTCATAGCCCGGAACATCATTTGTCGATATGGAATGCCACATCATGTGGTGATAGCTAACAGAGTTCAGTTTCAAGGGGAAATGAAGGCAATGCTACAGAGATATGGGATAGGACATCACAAGTCATCACCTTACAAACCACAGGCAAATGGGGCAGTCGAGGCAGCCAATAAGACAATAAAGAAGATATTAGCCAAGATGACAGAAAACTGCAAAGACTGGGCTAACAAACTACCGTATGCCCTGTAGGGGTACATAACATTAGTGAGAACAGCAATAGGAGCCACACCTTTTTCTTTGGTCTATGGAATGAAAGCAATACTGCCAGTGGAAGTTGAGATACAATCCATACGGGTTCTAGCAGAAGCCGAGTCGCCTGAACAGGAATGGGCCTCACAGAGATTTGAACAATTAGCACTGCTGGATGAGAATAGAATGAAGTTTTTACATCAAATGCATATATATCAGAAGAGACTAGCCCGAGCATTCAACAAAAAAGTGCA
>SKCR01053298.1:0-45552 GCA_019454045.1 Zanthoxylum bungeanum | reverse complement strand
GCTTTTTCATAAAGAGATGAAAATGTACATGTTGCCTTTTTGTAGTTACCTCGGTGCATTTCAAGCACTATGATATTTGAACAGTGCGGCAGGGGTAGAAATGGTAACTTCCTTTTGACCAAGACCCTTATGCCGACCCGGTTAGAAGATTGTTGCCGACCATATGACATGACATGTGCCAACAAAAAAGGCCGAGCATTTGGTGACAAATGGTCGACCACTTCGGTACGGCTGGTCAGATATTATCAGATCGGTAGCAGTTTTCTCAGTTCAGATGACCATCGTGACCGACCTCATGAAGACCGAGCAGATTGCGAGATATTTTCCACTGCCTCACTCTTATAGGATAAGGTGATGGGACACCATTCTTATATGATAAGAATGATGGGACATGGTAATGAATGAAGCAAGATATTTTCGGCCAAGTGGTTCTGGGGGAAGGAAGCCCATTAATGAATTCACATGGGTGGTGTCATCTTTATGGGAGATAGAACCGCCTTTTTGCTAGTATAAATAGAAGGAGGAAACACATTTGTAAGGGTTGGTTGATTTGTTAGCAAGTTGATTACTAACAAAACTAGAGAGAACTATTCTATAAACACAAACAGCTCGGTTTCCACACAACAGGTCGACCGAGCACATTTCAGCAATAAAACATCCATCCATTTTGTGCCTGTGGACGTAGGTTTGGATTCAAATCCACCGAACCACGTTAATACTCTGTGTTGATCTGTGTGTTATATTCCCTTTTGTCAAAGTTTGCTTTTGGTTTCCCATAACCAAACAAATTCACTATTGAGGGAGGATTGTCCCGGAGCAGTATTCCCTTATTGCCCATGAGCAGAAAATCAACCGTTAACAGAAGATAAAATTAAGTAAAACAAAATATTGTAAACATTGTAAACAAATGTTTTAAGGTTTTAATGTAAGAAAAAGTTAGATGAGTTTGACTAATGAGTATTCAAAAAAATATTATATATTTATCAATATTATAAGAAAATGTGAAATATCAATCAAATATTTTCGGATGGTAAATTTTACTAATAACCGACTAAAAAAAATAAAAATTAATTTCTGACTAATTACTGACCGAAATATTACCGACCAAATTTTTAGTTGATATTCAGTCGGTATATACAGCGTTAAAGAATAATTTGGCACCATTTTATGAAGTCAACAATTACCTACCGAATATTCGATTGGTAATTGATAATAAATAATAATCAAATACAATTCGATTGCTAAAATAATATTAATTATAAAAAAATTAGATATTTTACTGATCGAATTAAGTTCGGTCGCTAACTTATACATTGTACTGATTGAATTATTGTAGAAGAAGCGGGACGTTCAAAGAAGAACTTGATTGATTTGAAGCACCTTGAGTAATATAAAATCTACCAACACATAGTATTGGTCAAAGACTTCATTTTTTTTTATAGCATTAGGGTATAATTAAGGATTTCAAAATGTACATATAATTTTATAGCCCGATGATACTATGGTCAACCCTGCGTTTATGTAAGAATTAGTTTATTTAACTCACTAATTGCTTTCAAAGAACATCACCTTGATGCACCCCTTACCTTTAAAAAAAAAAAGGTAAATACTTGCTTTTGATTGAAAAAAAAATATGAAAATATGAATTATAATCTCTTCAAAAAAAGGCAAAAAAGGAAAAAGATAAAAGGGAAAAAGGAAAGAAAGGAAAATGTATTTTTAGGAGAATAAATGCATTATCTAGACCCGGCAACTAATTCATTTAGTTCTAAATCAGAATCGTAATCAAACCAGATCATTCTGGTTCCAA
Source organism: Zanthoxylum bungeanum (assembly GCA_019454045.1). Classification (NCBI taxonomy): domain Eukaryota; kingdom Viridiplantae; phylum Streptophyta; class Magnoliopsida; order Sapindales; family Rutaceae; genus Zanthoxylum; species Zanthoxylum bungeanum. The sequence goes on along the minus strand of SKCR01053298.1, from coordinate 43,742 downwards.
AGATTAAAGAAATTGTTAACCGGAACTGGATCGAACGGTTCCGGTTCAATTATTATTAATTTTTTTAATTTTTTTAAAAAAAATTAGTAATGAATATTATTATTAAATAAATATAATAAAAAAATTATTAATTTGAATTTTATTACATTTAATTAAAAAATTAAATTAAAAATAAAATAAAGAGCTTGAACTTAAATTTATAAGAACTTAAGCTGCTTACGTATCACGTAGTTCTATTATATTTTTTAGATAGTTAATCTCATTACAATTATTTACTCACCATCATCATCTATTCATGATGTTGATCCTTTCATTCTGCTTGCAAATGTATTATCGAACAAGTCTTTAAAATCATCTGGGGTTTCTTCTTATTGTCTTAGATCAGCTCGGTTCCAATCATCCAAAATATTTCCTCTTAAACTGAATGATTGTTCAACCGCAATGGTGGAAACAAATACTGCCAGATTCTCTTTAGCCATAATTGATAAATCATGATAGATATTTTTTATGTCAGTTCCACCAGTCAAGTACTTGAAAATTTTTACCTACAAAACTTTCAGCAAAAAACTCGAAACTTATTGACAAATAACTATCTAATTCCAGGTTATTGGTCGTGGTTTTCTTATGTTTTCTATTTCATTGTAGTAACTCTTAAATGTGGTACGGGTTCGCTACTAAATTGTTCTACTGATTACAAATTGTATTCACTGACATAATCATTAAATAAATCTATTAAATCATTTTTTACTCCATCTATTATCTTTGTAAGCCACCATTCAAACCTTCTAATTTAAATTTAGAACAAAAAATTGTAATAATAAGATAGAGTAATGAAATATCTTTAAAATAAGTCAATCATTTTCTCTTTATTACAATAATAGTTTCAAACAAAATAAGATTTTCAACATGCTCATATAGAGTACCAATAATATTCAAACATTTAACAAGAAATAAATTTATTATTGGATAATAAACACCACTAAAAAATCAAGTGCATTACACTTGGTGTTCCCATATGAGCTTGTCAATATTTTTTTTCCTAAATATTGGAGAATTGTAAAATTAAGATATTTACAAAAAATAAAGAACAATCGAGAAAATTGAGACTTGAGAGACCTGAGAATGAGAGAATTATTTGTGTGTAGATAAAAACGAAATATGACTAATATTTATAGATTTTTTGGTCCCTAAAATTAGGCGTTTTGGTTGGAACAGTGAAACCTTACCATTCGTTTGAATCGTAAGGTTCCGGTTCTAATGTTTGAACCGTCTGATTCTTTCGATTCGGTTAGAGTGAGAACTCTAACCGAACCAGATGAAATCGATCTGATTAGGGAAACCAAAATTAGAAGGAACCTTTCAATTCAATTTCGATTTGATTTTGATTTCAAATCGAAACCGTAACCGGATGTAGCATGACCCTCGTAGAAAAATATAACAAAATCGTTGCCCTATTATAATCATCATACTCAACTTTGACCCTACATGCCCCACGTGTCCAGTTGCCCCACATAACTCTGGTCCCAGACACATCCAATCAAACCCAAAAAGAAAAAAACAAAACAAAACAAATATCCCAACATAAATTCCCTCAAAAGGATACATTCGGCATAAATCTAAAAGACTAAAACCCAAGCTTAATTTGAGAAAATACAAAAACACCCTGCGCCAGACTCGAGGCGCCATTTATTAAATATAAATAAACGGCGATTCACGGAATTTAAATAATTACCAAAAAAAAAACTATTTCCGTTTTCTCGTTTCCTCTCTCTTCTCTTCAGATTCTGTTTTCATTTTTCAGCATTTGGCAGCAATCTGTTTTGTGTTGTGTTTATGTTTTATCTGTTTTCGGAAAACATGTAACTGTTTCAACTGTCAGGTTCTTAGCAGGTACTAAGCTTAAAACTGTTTCCAGTTTCATTTCATCAATGCGTCGTCGTTTTTTGTTTTCTAAAGCTTTTTCTTTTCCTGACACTCTGGTTGGTTGCCGAGAAAACAAAAGAAAATGAAGAGAAAACTGCTACTAACGTAATTAAAAATTTTACGATTTAGTCTATTTTTTTAGCTTTTTTATTCTTTCCGTGTTCAGGTTAGTACATTAAGATCCGTAATTTTAGTTTTTTTTTTTTTTAAAAAAAAATATAATAACTAATCCATACTATTTAATCTAAAAATGGAAACTTTTCACTGTTAAATAATCTCATTTTATTATTTTTCTTATTTATGAAAATCAGATATAGCATTTACTTGTCCTCTATTAACGAAAACACTCAATTGTAAGAAAATGATATATGTATCTCCAAAATTCTTGAAATGAATATTTATCATCAAAAGTTGTTAAATAAATATTTTTTTCGAACATCAATTAAATTTCGGAGGGATAAATATCTATTTTTAATAATTTTAGTATTTTCTCAAAATATTTTTTCAAACATTAAATGATTTTCAGATCGACAGATAATAATTTCCCTTCATTAATATAATAAATTGGTCAATTTACCAGAAAAAGATATAGCTTAATTGTTGTAACTAATGAAAGTTATTTTGTGCAATTTATTTTTTCAGTTTCAGAAAAAGACAATTATATTTGAATTCTAAGGCTTTGTTTGGGTCATATGTGAATTTGACGTGTGTGAGAACTTTGACTTTACATGGGCTTGCTAAATGCTGTATTTTTGACTCTGTCTTATGGATTTTTATTTTATTATGTAATTTAGTTTAAAGTTCTAAAAATTTGACCTGCTAGTATAATCTTTCTTTTAGGTTAAAGTTCAATAAGCAGAATTTGATCCAGTTGTGTAAATGGATTGGAGGCTTGAATAGCAAAAACTCAAAGTGAAGTGAAGTGAAGAGATGAAAGGGGAGTCATCTGGGTTGATAATTGGGATCTCTATAGGAGTTGTTATTGGGGTGGTTTTGGCTATTGCTGGGCTGTTCTGTTTCAGGTACCATAAGAAGCAATCCCAGATAGGGAATAGTAGTTCTAGGAGGGCGTCGACTATTCCTATTCGTGCAAATGCTGTTGATTCTTGTAGTATCTTGTCTGATTCGACTGTTGGTCCGGAGTCACCTGTGAAATCTGGAAGGAATGGCAATGGCAATGGCAAGGCCATGTGGCTTGAAGGGTTTAAGAGGAACAATGTGGTGTCAGCATCTGGAATACCTGAGTATTCTTATAAGTATGATTTCATTATTGTTTTTAACTTACATGTGTTCAGGATGTTGGATCTTTAATTTAACTGCTTCAGGGTAATCTTTTTTCTGACCATTTTTTTCTTCTTAGAGTTTAATAGTCCACTCCACTCTGATAAGAATTGGTTTTAAATTGTTATATTGTACATTCTGCGCCCTGAGAATCTATATAATTTGGTGAAAGTTTATAAACAAACGAGTGTTTATCAAGGTTTTCTAGTGGGTGACTTAGTGTAGTATAAACAAATGTTTGGATTTTGTTGAATACAAGATGATGTTTCTCTTGGCTATTAAGATGGCTTGGATTCATTTTTGTTCAAACAGTTGTGGTAGTAAAGACGAGCAGGGCATTTAACCCCTTTATGGTTACTGAATTTATGATTATCTCTATCTCGAATTTATGTTTTATTTACATATATATGTTAACACCATTGCCATTTCGGTCGTTTTTTTACGTATTTTCTTCTATTTACAGGTTCTTTGAAATTGGAAGTTTTTCTGACCTTCTTTCTCTTCCATCTGTTTATTGTTTTCTTGTTTATGGGCATGCAGGGATTTGCAGAAAGCAACATGTAATTTTACAACATTAATAGGTCAAGGTGCATTTGGGCCAGTATACAAAGCTCAGATGTCAACTGGTGAAACTGTTGCTGTTAAAGTGCTTGCAACTGATTCTAAGCAAGGGGAGAAGGAATTCCAAACAGAGGTAGTGATGTTCAAAGGTTAATAGCTTAGCAATTGGATTTAATTTCTGAAAACCGAGTGATTGGATTGAGTTTTTAATTGGTTGGAACCTAGCCTGGCTTAGACAAAATTTGGGAATGCACTGTTCCTCAAATAAGATTGACTGAATTTCGTTTTGTAAATAAATTCTGCCAGAAGTAGCCATGGAATATCATGCAAATGACATTCAATTTTTCCTTATTATAATTGACGATTCACCTGTGAATTACTGCATTGCAGTCTATTATAATTGATTTTTTATAATGCGTTTTTGCTTGTTTGCCAATCTTAATGTTTTAATTTCATTTAAACATTTTCAGGTCATGTTATTAGGGCGGTTGCATCATAGAAACTTGGTGAATTTGGTTGGATATTGTGCAGAAAAGGGCCAACATATGCTTGTGTATGTCTTCATGAGTAAAGGCAGCTTGGCTTCTCATTTGTACAGTAAGCCTGCTATCAACTCTTATGCAGAAAATTGATAAAATCATTTTTTGTGCTGAAAGCACTGTTGACTGGACTCTCTTGCATCTCATATGGAATTTTGAATTTTTTTTTTTTGTTGATTGCCATTGTCAATTGTGGCATAAATCTCAAGTTTTGTACATAAACTCTAGGATGACTGAGGGGTTAGAAACTGTAGGATCTGTTCCTAGTCTTCAATCTATGTGAGTGATACCATTTGATAGTCTCAAGTCCTTGATCCAAACATATTATGACTGCAATTTTGTAACTATCATAACCTGTGAGCAAGAACCAATCTGATAGATCCAAGCTAGGAAAGATAGTAACTTTCTGATAGGTTTTGTTTTACTTGTGGTGGTAAAAAATGAAGCGTCAGGAGCTTGTTTTATGCATCAACTTGACAACTTGTTCTGAAATTTTCTGTCTCATTCTCTCTGCGATATCCTAGTTGTTTACGGTAACTGGAGGTGCACTTTGAAAAGTTCAATTTATATACATTTCTTGTTCATGCAGATGAAAACTATGAAGCATTAACCTGGAATTTGAGGGTTTATATTGCTTTGGACGTAGCTAGGGGCTTGGAGTATCTTCATGATGGAGTAAGCTGCCATCTTATTTAGACTAACAATAGACGTGTGCGTACAGACACACACGTCTTTGGTTAAAGTGTCTTTTCATTATTCTCATTCTTATATCTATTTCAGGCAGTTCCTCCAGTTATACATCGGGACATTAAATCTTCCAATATTCTGTTGGACCAGTCCATGAGAGCCAGGGTATGTCTGCTATATCGATTGACCACATGTATTTTGTTAAGAGAATTATACCGTTAATTAAGGATACAATTAACCAATACAACTCTGTTGTATAATACCTTAATGTCCCCTGAATTTCTGTTTCTAGATCATATTAATATATTTATAATGTTTTTTCTTTCTACTATTGTGCCTAAATAATAATATTGTGGTTCTACCAGGTAGCTGATTTTGGACTTTCAAGAGAAGAGATGGTAGACAAACATGCAGCTAATATACGCGGAACTTTTGGATATCTGGATCCCGAGTACATATCTACTAGGAACTTCACTAAGAAGAGTGATGTTTACAGTTTTGGAGTGTTGCTCTTTGAACTTATAGCTGGCAGAAATCCTCTACAGAGTCTCATGGAGTATGTTGAGCTTGTAAGATCTCTCTCTCGAGCTCTTTTTATCTAGTATGAGCATGCGTTTACTTTATTTATTTTTCAAGAGAAATAAGTCATGTGATGTGATAATGAGCAGGCGGCAATGAATATCGAGGGAAAAACCGGGTGGGAGGAAATTGTAGATTCTCGTTTAGATGGAAACTTTGATGTGAAAGAGCTCAATGAGGTGGCAACTCTTGCATATAAATGCGTCAACCGTGCCCCAACAAAACGGCCTTCCATGCGAGACATTGTGCAAGTGCTATCGTGGATCCTTAAAATGAGGCACAATAGGAAGCATCACAGGAAGTCTCCATCTGCCACCGCAGATGAAGTTTCCATCGATATGGACCAAGCCACGACTCCGATGTCTATACACCAGAGAGAAGAGTCTATGGATAGCACAGCCGATACATATGAAGTTTAGAGGATGGCTTTTCAATTTTTGTTTATTTTTTTTTGTTAATTCCTTAGTTTTGGTTTTGTTTTGTGGTATGGTTTGGTTTTTACAGGAGCTAGGTGCCAAGCCAATTTGAGTTGGGTTCTAATTTCTGATAGTGTTAGGAAAGAATGGATCGTTGCCTGTAATTTTGTGTAACATATTTTGCCTGACATTATCCTAATTTTGTTTGGGATAAACACCCTCTTAATCCCTGTATTTTAGGTTAAATGTTTGTAAAAATTCAAAATAGTAATATTTAATTATAACATAATTAATTATAGGAGTTTCCTTAGATAATTTTCAAAATACAGTAGTTAAACGGGCAATTAATTCAAAATATAAGGACTAAATAAGAATTTATCCATTTATATTTTACACCAAAATGAAGGAAAACTATTTATTTTTTCAGCAACTGCATGTCTGAGTCCGACCCGACAATGCCAAAATCATGAATAAACCCGGCCCGAAACATTATGGGCAGTTCAGTTCGTCCCGGGCCCGGACTTGGGCTTTTTCTTACCTTTTTTTTAAATCAAAATTAATAATAATTCAAATTTTATATACTAAAATATATCAATAATAAGTCAAGAATAAAATATTAATTTCTAAAAGACATATACATCAACCTAAAAATCAAAAATTTTTAAATTAATAATTTTTTATTTTTAAGTCCGAGACTAGCCCTATCATTATAAAGTCTGACATTGATTTTTTTCACTTCCAGACTGAGCTAAAACCCGAGCAAACCAAACCGGGCCTCGGGCATTTTTTCCATGCCCAATTACCATTTTTCTCGTACGTAGTACACAAGCCACCGATATTTCGTCTATTTTTAGGTAGATTTTAAGATTTAGATCACTCAAATGTACTTTTTTTTGGGGTCATAAAATAGCCTATTAAATTTATAAACCCATACACATTTGACAGACCCAATGCAAGCCCTAAGAACAGGAACCTTGTTATTAAAAATAAAAATATTAATTTGTTTAATAAAAAGAAAATACCATTAAAGGCGGCACAGGCCGTCGCAAGGGCCCATTTGATAAAAGTTATTGATCCAGTTGGGAGCCCATTTTATAATTAAGTCAGTAAACTTAAAACGACGTCGCAGCAGGACACAATCCTTCTTCTTTGTCCACGTTATCCATACATATACACAAAACACAGTTCCCAGTGAAACTCAAAGGAGTTAAAGAACTAGCAAAAATGGCAGCAATGGCTGCACTTCAAAGCTCAATGACGTCTCTTTCCATCTCCTCAAACTCCTTCCTTGGTCAACGCCTCTCATTCCCCTCTTTTTCTACTGTAACTGTAAGTTATCTTCTCGAAATTCCTTCCCTTTTATTGTAAAAGAACTCATTTTGTGCTATTGAACGAATTCAAAATCTTTTTTTTTAATCATATTTTGGTTCTTTGTTGGTTTTATTGAAATGGATTTTTGAGAAAATCAGGTAAATTTATGTTTTTTTTTATCGGACCACCGATTGTACTTAAATTGAAAATAAAATGAAAAAAGGGCAGCAACTTGTTTTGTGATTTATTATTTGAGTGGTGCTATTTTGTGAGAGAACAATAATTACTTGTTGTGTGTTTCATTTTGGAGTCAATTTTTGCATTTGTTTTCATACTTTGCTTCACAAATTGGACTAACCATATGACACTTCTGATCTAAACGAGCTCTGTACTTTGAAGGAAAATTAAAATCTCATTTTTGAGTTTCATATTAGTTTGCAGTTTAGTTTTGCTTCACATATGGTGAAACGGGTCATAAAAATTTGGCGAACCTGTTCTTTATGGGTCTAATTGGTTGTTTTTCGCATTCTAGGAAATTAGGAATACTTTTCTTGTTTTTTTTTTGAAATCGTTGAAACCACTCATTCCGGTCTTAAACGGAGTAGGTAAAACCCCCGGCTGTCTCAGGCTCCTACAAGAAACGAACTCTCTAGATTCGAACCCAGTACCTCAATATGATATCCTGAGCCCCACACCACTAAGCCACGCCCCTTGGGACCAAATTAGGAATACTTGCTCCCAAGTAAAAGGGCTAATTTTGTTCCTATTACTGGGAAAATGTGTATACTTTACGAGTATTATCTATTTCTATCATTGACACGTATAGTCAAGTCCTTTGTTGAAATTTTTGAAACTTGAGCGGTGTACAGTTTGTTATGTTAAGCCGTTTAAATTGTGCGCATGAACTCTTTGGAAATAAGTTCATTTTTCTGGATTCTAAATTTTCATTTTGCACCTAGCTAAAGCTGTTTAATGCTAGCATTGCACTTGTATTTGTGTTATGGCCATGGGTAATCAGATTGCTACTAATTAAGTTGAAATATGAAAATGAGAGTGACCAATTTAATTCCACAGGCCACAGCTATGTTCCTGAAGTATCAGTTTTGGTATCATGTGAAAATAATGGCCACTATGTTGCAAGATGAAGTTTTGTTCAAACTACCATCTCCTAACAGCCTGATTAACAAACAATTATAACTTTGAGTTTCTGCATTCCCCAATAATCAGATTGTAGTTACGTTTACTATATGATAATGATCTAATTTGTTTTTAACATGCAGGTGAAGCCAATAGACAAGCCATGTCTCATTGTAGTAAAGGTTAGTATTTCCTTTTTCCTCTTGGTGTTGATATTTTTGTTCTTATGGTATGAGATAAAAATCGAAGTTTGTGTGAGATAAGAAATGGGAAATGCAGTAAACACTGAGAGAGCAATTGGATAGAACTTATGTTGCAGCTGTCTTTATTGTGCATTTAAATGTACCAGAAGCTGGATTGGGATGTTTTTCATATGCAGATTAATTTTGGTTATAGCCAGTATGTTAACCGCTTAAACCATGTGGTACTGCAGCTACCACAGGGATGTTTGCTGATTTCCTTGTTCAGCTATCGTGGCATGGCCTACCAAAAGTGAAAAATGATGATTAGTTGCTTAAATGAGTTCTCAATATAAATAACAACGGGGATGGTAACTTTTGGGCTTAACATTATTGTTATCTTCTCTCTCAAATGAGAGAATTTGTTTGCCATGATCCAGTATTTCCTTAATTCATTATGTCGGTTCTATTGGTCCAGTCTTTCTTTCATCTTGCAGCTGAAGCGGTGGGAGCGAAAGGAATGTAAGCCAAATAGCCTTCCAGTCGTACAAAAAATGCATGTTAAGGTAGGAGATACAGTTAAAGTCATAGCTGGACATGACAAGGGTAAAATTGGAGAGATCACTAAAATCTTTAGGCATAACAGCTCGGTGGTAGTGAATGATATAAACCTCAAGACGAAGCATGTGAAGAAGAAAGAAGAGGAGGAACAAGGGCAGATTATTAAGGTCATTTCACTGATTCTTACAAATGAAGTTGTAACTTTATTTAATTTTTTCTTATGATTCAGCTAATACATTATTAAAGCAAGCAAGTAGGAGACCTATTTATATATTAATTATAAAAAGTAAAAACCCTGTGTTTTCTTTTTTGCTATTCATTTTATTAACAAATGAATATTTTAAACATGATTTTACAGATTGAAGCACCTATTCACAGCTCCAATGTGATGCTCTACTCGAAGGAAAAGGAAGTAGCAAGCCGGGTGGGACATAAAGTCCTTGATGATGGAACACGAGTACGCTACCTCATAAAAACCGGAGAAATAATCGACAGTGCAGAGAACTGGAAGAAACTGAAGGAAGCCAAAGACAAAGAGAAAACTGAAGTAGCTACTGCTGCTTAAAAATCCCCACTCACGACTTCACCTGTAATGTGTAGTTTCTGAAAGTTTCAATCCATTTCTGTCACTGGTCCAATTATTTTACTAAAATAGCTTTGTTGAGTTAAATTGTCATTCTGTTTTTTGTCCAAGGGCAAACTAAAACATGATTTTCAATTTTGTAAGCTGAACTTGTAAGTTGTTTTACTCTGTAGTTAATGAAAGTTAGAGATATATTTTGCCATGTCTACAAGTTTTGAATATCACATGTTCAGCTCAAAATTTATCGAGGTGAATAATGCTTGGTCATACTTCTTCTAACTTCCTCAACCGGATCGGATCGGTAGTATATGTCATGTCGGGTTGGCTTCCTCAAACATTCAAATGTTGTCAAAACTGACACTTCTTCTTCAGATCGAGTCGGTGTCCCTACTTGCTTTATCATCAACAGGTTCTGCCCTTGAGAGAACTCCTCTACATAGTTGGTCGGATCATCTGTCTGACTACAACCTCTTTAGGCCCTTGGAGCCTCATCACCCTTTTAGCCAAGTTCAAATCATATTCTGCCCTTTCTCGGTATTTGAACTTATTCGGGGTGAAAATTCACCAACAACACAAGATAAAAAATATTTGACTACAAAACAAAAAAAAAAAAATTATCTTTTTCAATACGTATAAAATTGCTCTTCAATTAAATTCTTTTCATTTCTTCGAGTCTGAGTTTTTTTGCTTCCCTCAAAAAAATTTATTTTTGGTATCGGTATGATAGTTTTGGATAAGGTGGTTTGAATACTAATGGTTTTTTATTGTGTTAATTTGATGATTATTATAATTGTTTTTCATTGTGTTAATTTGATGATTAATATAATTTTTGGTGATTTTACTTTCACATGATGGACATTTGAGATGTGTAAAAATAAATAAATAAACGAAAGTTATGCTGCCAAAATTTTTAGAATTTATTAGTTAAAAATTAGAACATGAATGTTAAACTTGTATTCAAGTTTTTTTTTTTCTATAAATTAACATTAAACATTACTTTAATTAAATAATTATGGAATGTTGCTAAAATTATGCTGTTTAATACAATATGGTAAGTTATTTGTGTTATTTAAATGATTTATCCTTTAATATAAAAAAAAAAATCATTTTTATTTATTTTCTTCGTTTGGAGCTTAGCTTAACATGGCTTTTGGATTTTAGTTCTGGTTTTTTTTTTCTTTTGAAATTGGGTTTCTTTGGATCTGCATACAATGTTAAATTTATTTAGATTTTGAGTTTTTGCCTTAATTCTTTTCAAATATGATTTTGTATTTTAATATCTTGTCATTCTCTCTTAGTTAAAAACTTTCTAAAATTAGAATATTGTACCTGTTATTAAATTCTTTAATATATAATTGATCTATGTGTAATTGATCATGTAATAGCAGAAGAATTCAAGCTTATAGGTTAGCAAACTTTTTTGTTGAAGTTTTAATTTTTAATGGTATTTGGTTTTTTAAGTTGCTAAAGCTGGACTTTTGTATTATTTTTCATGGTTATAAGGCTATTTCCAACCCATTATATTAATTTAGTGCAATTTTTACATTATTTTGGTGCAAGTTTCAGCCCAAATATATATATTATTTCCATTTTCAACTCATTAAATCAAACTCAACATTAAAAAGAATATTTCTTACAATATTTTATTTATATTAATTTTTATTTAATTATCAATAATAAACATTTAATCTCTTATTTAACATAATATTACAGAAATAAATTTTATTTAATTATTTTTATCAACAATTAATATTTCACCCATTAATTATCATAATAATATTATAATGTATTTTATTATTTAAATTAATTTAAGTAAAATATCATATTTATTAAAAAGTTAAGTTTAACATTATATTTATAAAAGAAGAATAACATACCAAATAAATATACATATTAAATGAAATTTAGTTATTTGAATTAGAATATTCATCACCGTCCCAAATGTGCGTGGCTTGGTAGTATAGGGTTCAGGATCTCACGTTGAGGTCCTGAATTCAAATCCAGTGAGCGCGTTTCTTGTAAGAGTTTGGAACAACCAGAAATTTTACCTGCTCCGCTTAAGCCTGGAAGGGATGGTTTGGCAGTGAAGTTTCCAACGATTTCAATATATACATATTCATCCTACATATGTTCAATTAAAGTATTTCAAAGTGCAATATGAGCATTTTTATCCGTGATTTGCTTATGCCGGACAAAAACTGTTGAAATCGAATATTTTTCTTCCATCACATTTTCCACTTTTGGAATCGATGCTTCCATATAATTGCATCAACATCACACTCACACTCAGCTTCTATTATCATGTTGTGTATAATAATAGAAAAAGTCATTATATCATATAATACTTATTCCAAAAATGTATTGATCTTGCCACAATTACAAACTGTGACTGGACAACTCCAAATACATGTTTATGTCTTTTTTATATGCTTCTTGTTTCATTATAACTAATTTTTTCGGACCACGTGGCTCGTGAATAGTTTGGACAAATGTAGACTATTTTGAGTATAACCATCAGATAAATAATAACTCATATTATATTCATTTCCTTGAATGACATAATGAATATCTTGAGCGAGATTGACAAAAAGATTAGATGTCTTCAGTATATTGATATCATTGTTGGAAACACTGTATCAATTATTTAATTTTAACAAGTTTGTTTCACTTTTCAGTTCAATCGAGCGACAATGTTGTTAAATCAAGATCCGAATTATAAGAGATGAATCAAATTTGATCATGTTTGGACAATGCTTAAAGACATGAAAAGTTTACAAATACCCCTAATAGTAAATGTTAAATGGTAACTATGTCTCATTAGAATCAGATAGTCCTATTTTAAAGTCTCAAACTTCATCAACTCCTAGATTATCTTCAATTTCTATTAATATAAGTGATGATGAGGTTGACGATAGTTCAGCTCAATGCTCTTATTGTGGAGAAGAAAGTAAAAATAAAAAAGAAAAATCATGAATAAAAATCTACATTAATGAACTCTATTAAATAAGGTAGTCAATAAATACTTGATTTTCTCCAAAAAAAAAAAAAAAAAAAAAAGGGCACTAAGGAGAGACAGAGAAATTATGAAGTCCTAATGATGCGAGCTCAACATGAATCAAAAAATTTGGCCATGGCTGAATATTAAGAGGAAAATAAAATCTCGCTAAAAGATTTGAATGTTGTAACTGGTCCAATGATACATGAGTGTTTACAAAAGGAATTGGTAAAAATTATGGAGAAAAGATCTCAACAACAAGTCTAAAAATTTCAAAATATCTCTAATTATTTGGGCTAATATTTCAAAAACCTTAGAGGATCTGCAAATGATCTTCTAGACTACTAATAAATTGTTGTAATTTATATTTTATTTTCTTGTTTTCGTTGTGCTATTTTATTTTTCATATGAGTGTTTCTAAATTAGTGAATTTTATTTAAAATTTAGTATAATTTTTATTTTATTAATATTTTTTAATTTTTAGTAAATGTATAATATGGATAATAATTAAATTAAAACATATGTAAATTATTTAAAATCATTAAAAAAATTGAAATGAGATACAATTGAAATAAATACGATTGAATTAATGATTAATGGTGCTATTTGTGATTAAATAAATACCTTAAAATAACAAAAAGGATACAATTGAAATATTAAATATTGTTAGAGGTAAAAGTCTAATTATATATAAAAAAAAAAATTATAAAAAAAAAAAAAAACAATGGTGAACGCTATTTTTGTAGAAGTTGCAGTATTTTTGTAAGATTTTTTTGAGTTAAATAAGTCTTGTGGTATTCAATAAAGATTTTTAAATAATCTAAAAATCTTGTGGTATTCCATTAAGACTATTATGATTTTTTGAAGAATGTATCCAAAGCTAATGATATTCAATCACGACTTTAAACAAGTAATAGAAAGTCTTATTTGGAAAATATAATTATTTTGAAGGATTTTTTTTATAAGTGTGATTGTGTGAGATTTTAGTGAGAATTATAAAAATCAAATTCTATATAAAAAAAAATCCTACACTAAACCATGAGACTTTTTACATAAGATTTTTTTGACTATTAAAAAACAGAAAATGAACATATATGTTAACTCTTCGTGAACAAATTACTTGCTTATTAGTAATTTCTTCTTTTTTTTTTTCTTTCAAACAAAACAATATGACTTTCTTTTAAATGCAACTGGTAATATCCTTCCTCTAACCATTTTTCTTAATGAATTTCATTTTTGAGAAGGAAAATTATATCACATTTAAAGATATTTCTTAAATTTTCTTTCAGGCTAGCAAAACTTCTTCAATCTGATAAATGAAAATATACAAAAGGAATTTAACATAATAAAGATTTTTTTCCTCGTTTTCTCGCTAATTTTTTATAAAAAAAACCAAAATTTAAGAAAAAAATTATTTATCAATTATTCAGATCATTGATGCCGAGGTGTTATCCTTTTATTCATAGGTCAGAGACATGACATTTTATCATAGAAACTCATATAATAATTTGAGATAATTAAACATTTTCATCAATAAAGTTATCTACAATGTTAGTAAAATATTGATAGATTGCTTAAGTCTGGAAAATATTATCTCCAACATAGCTTGTAAAGAAAAAGAAGTTATAATAGTTGAGGCATTCCTACTTAAATATGATACAAAATTATAGCATTGTTAATTCGGTGGAAGAGTGACCTAGATGAGAATGACTCAAGAAAAGAATGTCTCATTGAACTAGATAGACATTCCTCATAATCCGATTAAAAATTGGTTAGTTAGCATTATAAAAGTTAAAAAAAAAAATGCATAAGTGATTCTTTCAAATCTTTTAAATCTTGGAAGATCTGCAAATGATCTTCTAGATTACTAATAAATTGTTATAATTTATATTTTATTTTCTTGTTTTCATTGTGCTATTTTATTTTTCATATGAGTGTTTTTAAATTAACGAATTTTATTTAAAATTTAGTATAATTATTGTTTTATTTAATATTTTTATTTTTGGTATATGTCTAATATGAATAATAATTAAATTAAAACATATGTAAATTAACTAAAATCATTAAAAAAATGAAATGAGATACAATTGAAATAAATATGATTGAATAAATGATTAAGGGGGGCTAATTGTGATTAAATAAATACTTTAAAATAAAAAAAAAATGATACAACTGAAATATTAAATATTGTTAGGGTAAAAGTCTAAAAAAAATAAAAAGACAATGGTGAGCGCTAGTTTTGTAGGAGTTGAATTAAGATTCCAATGAATCTATTGGAATCTATCATTTTAGAATATTGAAATATGAAACACCGGAATCGGAATGATTTGACCGACTTATCACACGTGCCAAAAACCCTAAAAAAAACTGGGCACGTGACAACATTACCGACGTGGCAGTTTCACTCATCCATTCATGCAATGGTGAAACTTGCTGGGCACGGAACCTGCGACCCCACAACAACCTCTCTCTCAGGTTACATGTATTGACATGTCAAAGAAGGTATCCTCCAGATTGTGTTGGTAGATATCAAGTGATACCTGCTGCGTTTAATTAATCGTCTCTCTTTTTGTTGGTTAATAGAACAAGAAGTTAATGTATTTACTTTTTATGCTTACTGATTTTGTGCAATTGGTTAGTCGACAAAACTAGATCAATTTGTTTTGAGCCTCAAAGAAATTACCACAAAACATTTCTAATATATGATTTCAGATCAAGAATCACACTAGCTACATGAACTATATAATTGGGCTCATACAGAGAAGAGAACTAATTTAATTTGAATTCTAGCTAGACACCAACAAGAATTAAAGATCCTCTTAATTATCTCTTCATTCTATCCACACTGCCTTTGTTTCATTCATAATATATATATATATATAGCCAATTTGATAAACTCAAGAAAACCCAATTCTTGCCTTTTATTTTCAACCCCCCTCTGAACTTTCTGCATGCATGATGATTTGTGTAGCCAGGGGCGGAGGCATTAAGGCCCCCACTGGCCCACCAAAAATTCAAGAATTTTTTTTTTAAAAAAATTTCAGCCCACAAGCCCAAGATTGAAAGGATTCCCGGTTGTTGCTCGACTCAACTTCTTCTTCTATTAGCTGAGTGAAAAATCCATGGATCACATCTGTAGAGCATCTCAGCTGAGTTTAAAAATTCAGCCCACAAGCCCAAGACCTGAAATTGAATTTAAGAATTTAAGAATTCCAATCAAAAATAAATTACAACCCACTCTTACAAGTTGCAAGATCAGGAAGCATCAAACAAGTCAGGCGTCATTCGTCAGTCATCAGTCATCAGTGACTCAGCAACTCCAGGAAGCAAATCAGCAACACAGCTTGGCAAAGGAGCAAGAGCAAGAACAATCCTCTTGCAAGCAACACCAACCCTCCAATTCAGATAGTAAGCGAGAAAATAAAGGTAAAGATTGACATTTCATATAAAACAAAAAATGGGTTTTGGAATTTTTCAAATATAAACCATCAATAATCTCTCTTCAAAATAAATTTAATGTTGGAATTTTTTTAATCTTTCTCTGCCACTGTGATCCATTTTTTTATGGAAATTATAAATTTTGATCGAAATTTTGATTGCAATTACTAAATAGCCTTGAATTTGTTTAGAACATTAATTCATTATAGATAAATATTTTAAGCTTAGGTTTGGTTTTATAAATATTTTCTTCAATTACATTTATGCTTGTATTATGAAACTTACTATTTATGGATATAATGTTATATAAATTTATTCACTAAATTGTTTATATTAGATCAATTAATGTTTTATTTTTTATATCATTTTTTTCTAATAGACTAAAAATTTAATTTTGAAACAGTTATGGAGAAATATTTTAAGAAAGTCTCAAAACTTTCATCATCGGCCGATGATAGTTTAACGGAAAAAATTTCAAATTCTTCCAATAAATTACAAAGAAGTGATGATTGTTCAAAAGAAAAAGTGTATTCTTTGGAGAGAATTATTGATGTTTCCAAAGAAAACGATGTAGAAACTATTTTGTCAAATCTTCCTATGGATTTCGGTCTTCGACCTCGATTTTTAGATTACCATCCAAATATTCAAGATCAAGTTCGAAGAGCATATCTATGCAAGGGTCTTTGTCAACCAAGAAATTATGATTTTCCTACTAGAAAATTTGGAAAGTATGAGAGAAGATTTGTGAAAATTTGTATGTTTTTTATTTATATTTAATTTTCATAATTTTGCCCCCACTGATTTGATTTTCTGGATACGCCACTGTGTGTAGCATCAGCAAATTTTAAGCCAATCATCTGCTCTTCTTTGATGTCATCTCCATTGATTGAAGTAGTAATCAACAACTCTTGTCGATCAGGATTCTAATGCCCATCTGTTCATTCTTCATCCATGGGCTGAAGATTTTGAACGTGTTCATCATCAAGAAGACTCTCATCAAGAAGATTTTAGCCAATTTCTGACAAAATCATCTACTTCTTTGCTGTCATCTCTCCATTGATTGAAGTAGTAATCAACAACCTTATCGATCAGGATTCTAATGCCCATTTGTTCATTCTTCATCTATGGGCTGAAGATTTTGAACGTGTTCATCATCAAGAAGACTCTCATCAAGAAGATTTTAGCCAATTTCTGACAAAATCATCTGCTTCTTTGTTGTCATCTCCATTGATTGAAGTAGTAATCAACAGCCCTTGTCGATCAGGATTCTAATGCCCATTTGTTCATTCATCCATGGGCTGAAGATTTTGAACTTGTTCATCATCAAGAAGATTTTAGCCAATTTCTGACAAAATCGTCTGCTTTTTTGCTGTCATCTCCATTGATTGAAGTAGTAATCAACAACCCTTATCGATCAGGATTTAATGCCCATTTGTTCATTCTTCATCTATGGGCTGAAGATTTTGAACGTGTTCATCATCAAGAAGACTCTAATATAATAGAGGTACAAGTGCTTTAGATTTATTTAAATATTCAGATGCTAAAAATAAAAAGAAATTTGCTAAATTAACTTGTATGACACATCTTTTTTAAGTTTTGGTGAAAAATTTCTTTTACGAATTACGTTCAAAATACTTTGAATCCTGCTGCATGTTGAATGACTAAAAATACAACAAAACGTCAAATTTGTAAACTATACAAAGATGATAAAATTATTTTAAATGAAACATTTATAGATATTAAATGATGTCTATCTATTTGTTTTGATATTTGCAGTGACCATTGGCAAACACACTCATACATGGGTGTGACTTGTCATTGGATTGATGCAACATGGAACATGCAAAAACGACTTATTGTATTTAGAGTTTTTGATGAACAACATACTGCACAAAATATTTATAGAATGATTATAATAATTTTTGATGAATATGATTTATTAGGTAAAATTTTAACAATTGGATTTGATAATGCATTAGCAAATACTGCATCAATCAATGATTTAATAGAAATATGCGAACCAAATTTAGGGGGTCGTTTTTTTCATATTCGTTGAACATGTCATGTCTTTAACTTATGTGTTCAAGATGGTTTTGAAAAATTATCACCTTTCTTTGAGCCTATTAAAAACACTTAATTATATTTGGTCATATTTTCAAGTTATGAGAGAATTGGCCAAGTTTTGTAAATTTAATATTATTAAACCGATAAAATTTTCACAAGATGCTCAAACACTTTAGAATTCAACTTATTTTCTTCTATATCAAGCTTTACAATACAAAGATGCATTATGTAATTTTTTCTCAAATGTTCAACATAACACACTTTTTCCTAGTCAATGGGAAGTTTGTGAAAAATTTTAGAGATTTTAAAAGTGTTTAATGATGCTACACAAATTTTTAGCGGGGTTTATTATCCTATAGCACATTTATTTATTCTTGAAAGTTTGAATATTGTTGGAATTGTCGATGAGCATGTTGGTAGTGGTGATCCTAATGATATTGTTTGTTTGAAACTATTAATGTTATGAAACGAAAATGGTTAGATTATTTTAGAGACATTCCTTTATTTTATCTTATTGTTGCTGTTTTTTTATCTTAGATTTAAATTAGAAGGTTTGAATAGTGATTTACCCGCTTACTATGGATATTTAAGAATATCAGATGAAGTTGATATTACAAGAATAATAGCTAAAATAAGATTGATTTAATAAAGTTATTTAATGATTATGTTATAAGATATAACTTCCAATCAGTATGACAATCTAGTAGTATCGAAACGACCGTAATTCAATCTAGACTTAGCGCATGTGATCGTTGGTTATTACAACGAAATAAAAAACATATGGATAACACGACTAATTACTCGGAATTAGATAATTATTTATCTACAAATTTTGAGTTTTAAATTGAATGCTTAGTAGGTAAAATTTTCAAATCCTTGAATGGTGGAACCGACAATCAAAATGTATATCATGTATTATCAATTGTTGCTAAAGAGATATTAGCTACACTTGTTTCCACCATTGCGGTTGAGCAAGCCTTTAGCATCATAGGTAATATATTGGAAGTCAGACGGTTTTCATTACATCCAAGCACTCTAGAAGCAACAACATGTGTGGATGATTGGACCCGAGCTTATCTGAGGCAACAACAAGATGCCCCTGATGAATTTGAAGACTTGTTCGATAATGCATCTGCAAGTGCAAGCGGAACTAGAGCTGAAGGATCAACAGGCGCGATGATGAATGATAATTAAATATTTAAATAATTGTAAAATTACAATTGGGGGAAATATCTTTAAAATACAATGGAATTACGTGAGCTTTGATTCCTCTCACCCCTGAATGATATGTATGCAATTTAAGTTTTTAAAAATTTAAGTTCAAGCTCTTTAATTAATTTATTTTTTATTTATTTAGATAAGAATTTTTTTTTTGTAATTTGATGTAATTATGTAATGTAATTGTAATTTTATTATATAAATTCATATTCTTAATTTTAAATTATTATTTTATTAATCTCAATTTTTTATTTTCAATAAAGCAAAAAAAAAACCGAATGGAACCGGAACCGAACGGTTCGGTTCCGGTTCCGGTTCTACATTTTCGAACCGAACCGAACCGCCAGCCGGGTCTACCCAACGATTTCAAATATATATATAATATTATATATATATATATATATATATATATATATATATATATATATATATTCATCCTAAAATGTTCAATTAAAGCATTTCAAAGTGAAATATGAGCATTTTTATCCGTGATTTGTTTACGTCAAGCAAGAAACTGTTGAAATCGAATATTTTTCATCCATCACATTTTCCACTTATGGAATCAGTGCTTCCATATGATTGCATCAACATCACAACTCATCTTCGATTATCATGTTGTGTATAATAATACAAAAAGTCATTATATCATGTAATACTTATTCCAAAAATGTATTGGTCTTGCCACAATTACAAACTGTGACTGGAGAACTCCAAATACATATTATGTCTTTTTTATATGCTTCTTGTTTCATTATAATTAATTTTTTCGGACCACGTGGCTCGTGAATAGTTTAGACTTTAGACAAGTGTAGTCTATTTTGGGTATAACCATCAATTAAATAATAACTCATATTATATTCATTTCCTTGAATGAGATAATGAGTTGAAGAAGCAATATCTTGAGCGAGATTGGCAAAAAGATTAGATGTCTTCAGTATATTGATATCATTGTTGGAAACAATGTATCAATTATTTAATTTTAACATGTTTGTTTCACTTTTCAGTTCAATCGAGTTACAATGTTGTTAAATCAAGATCCGAATTATAAGAGATGAATCAAATTTGATCATGTTTGGCCCATACTTAAAGACATGAAAAGTTTACGAATACCCCTATAGTAAATGTTAAATGGTAATTATGTCTCATTAGAATCAGATAGTCCTATTTTAGAGTCTCAAACTTCATCAACTCCTAGATTATCTTCAATTTCTATTAATATAAGTGATGATGAGGTTGACGGTAGTTCAGCTGAATGCCCTTATTGTGGAGAAGAAAGAAAAAAAAAAATGATGAATAAAAATATACATTAATGAACTCTATTAAATAAGGTAGTTAATAAATACTTGATTTTCTCCACCCAAAAAAAAAAAAAAAAAAAAAAAAAAAAAAGGCACTAAGGAGAGACAAAGAAATTATGAAGTCCTAATGATGCGAGCTCAACATGAATCAAAAAATTTGGCCCGGGCTGAATATTAAGAGGAAAATAAAATCTCGCTAAAAGATTTGAATGTTGTAACTGGTCCAATGATACATGAGTTTACAAAAGGAATTGGTAAAAATTATGGAGAAAAGATCTCAACAACAAATACAAGAATCTCAAAATATCTCTAGTTATTTAGGTTAATATTTCAAAATCTTGGAGGAACTGCAAATGATCTTCTAGACTACTACTTTGTTGTAATTTATATTTTATTTTCTTGTTTTCATTGTGCTATTTTATTTTTCATATGAGTGTTTTTAAAATTAGTGAATTTTATTTAAAATTTAGTATAATTTTTGTTTTATTTAATATTTTTAATTTTTAGTAAATGTATAATATGGATAATAATTAAATTAAAACATATGTAAATTATTTAAAATCATTAAAAAATGAAATGAGATACAATTGAAATAAATATGATTTAATAAATGATTAAAGGGGCTAATTGTGATTAAATAAATACTTTAAAATAATAAAAAGGATGCAATTGAAATATTAAATATTGTTAGGGGTAAAAGTCTAATTATTTAAAAAAAAAAAAAAAAAAAAAACCAGAGGTGAAAGCTATTTTTGTAGGAGTTGCAGTATTGGATTAGAAATGACCTAAATTTGAAATTAAGATTCCAATGAATCTATTGGAATCTATCATCCCACTAACTCCTAGTATATTTAGAACACCAATGATATACATACATATAATTTTACGAACAAAAACTACACCCCTCTCACTGTAGTTAAAATATTGAATTATGAAACACCGCCGTCACGGTATCGGAAGGATTTTACCGACTTCTCACACGTGCCAAAAACCCTAAAAAATTGGGCACGTGACAACATTTCCGATGTGGCTATTTCACTCATACTATAAGGGCCGCCATGAATTGGTGAAACTTGCTGGGCACGGAACCTGCGACCCCACAACTACCTCTCTCTCAGGTTCTTCATCCATGGGTTCAAGATTTTGAACGTTCATCATCAAGAAGACTCTCATTCAGCACCATCGCCAGACAGACTGTTCGTTTGGCGCCATTTGATCAGTTTGTTCAGGAGATTTTGTTATTTTTTTTTTTTTTTAAGGAAAGCTGAGGAGGAGTTATATATAACGTTACAAGATTCAGTTACAATGAGTGTTGATTTTTTCCCACCCCTATGTACGAGGAGACTCAAACCCTCAACCCCTAAGAATAAGGTAAGATATTATTCTAACAATCAACAATTTTTCTTGATGGTTAGAATAATATCCTCTGATATAAATTTATAAAACAATTATAAACTTGGAGGGGGACAAGTTATAAGGCTACGTGCTTGGTGAGATTGCAAAACCATATCATTATCATTTCCATGCTTTCCTCCCTCTGAACTGTTTGCCGGCCCGCTGCTGTTTTTGCTTTTTGTCTTGTCGAGATTTAGTCGCTTTGGCTCTTTGAGCAGCTAGAGGCATAGCCTTCTTGTGTTCTTTTTGACGATTGCTCAAACCACCCGTCTGTTCAAAACATCACATGAAATCAAGATGGTGGCATCAATAAACAATAGAATATGTATCATAAAGACATAAACGGAACAACAATAGGTATCATAAACAGGAGTGAAACACAGGAGTGAAGATGTGCCAAATCTCAGTTTATCTACCAGGAGAAAAACGAAGAAATGGACAGCTGCTGCACAAACCAGTATTTCACTAAGGAACCAAAACTTTCTAAAACTTTAGGAATTGAGAAAATCATTTACGCAAAAGTTTGTGCTTTGTAATTGGAAAGATTAAATGCAATGAAGTGAGACAATAAAATATGTCAGCAAGCTCAGTCCAGCTTCCAGCTTCAAAGGTTTTCTTGAGTCGGAAACAAGTGCTTCATTCAACTTAGAAGGCCAAAAACTCATAATAAATAATTGAATAATCCAGCCACTATCAATCACTATGGTTTTGACAGTGAAATAAAAGGTACCTTCTTCTGTTTTATAGCAGCTCGAGCCATGTACTTCCCTCTGTCTTCCCTCCCTGCTCTTACAAGTGCAAGTCTTTCCTCTTTGCTTAATTTATGCCGTACGTGAGCCTAGAATTTTCATGACAAAAGCAGGTCAGCGCATGTTTTTGTGGCAACAAAAAGATATAGGCTTGGGAGAATTGGGAGGAAAATATAACTCTTTCTCCAAGCAATTCCACTAAATCCACAACTTCAAAAGGGCATTAAGCTGATGAAGTTTTCCCTTCAGCATACTAACTGCTTATCACACAGATGATCATATTACTGTTAATCTCACTTCAAGCATGCATAGAGTTCCCAGTTTGTGTTGGACTATAATATAGTCAGAATAGTCACATCCACCTACATATTATACTTCTAAGATATAAGATACCTCTCCTACTCAAATCATTCCACGGTTTCCTCCTAGTATCCTAATCATATAATATGCTTTCAGTAAGCATTGCCACTTTCCCTCCAGAAAAATTACATCTTTTGGGCTTATAAAAACCCCATCACCACCAACAGCACCACCAGAGCAAGTTAAAAAATAGAGTCAATAAAGGCATGGAAGACTTACTTCAAGCTTGGCTGGGTCCACACGCTTAACACTTAGTTGATCAGCACTTGGAACCTTAAACCCTTGCTTAGCCAAAGCAATCTTCGCCTCCTCCTTTGCCTAAAAAAATATTTAAAAGAAGCACTAAAGAATAAGTACGTAACCTAGTGATATTTAACATGTTACAGTTGTGGAAATTCGTATTAAAGAGAAGTCCAATCAGTAAGGTTCAGTAAAATACAAGTTTACACCATGATTATTTTAGGCATAAACTTAAGAACAAATTGGCATACCTTTAGTTCTTTGATCCTTCGGAAATCTTCATCACAGAGAATGCCATCATCAGTAGAGTCAGAAGAGGCACGTCCTATTTTTTCTTCTGCCAATCTCTTCAGAGCCCGAAGACTTGTATCAGCAGCAATAAGCTGCCCATCAAAATCAGAAAACTTCCTCTTTCTAGCTTTAGATTCTTTAGCCACTGAACTGCCATCCCCGGCATCGTTATCACGGTTTTTATAATCATTACCATCTTCAAGCTCATCAACCTCCTCCTCTTCGTGGTCATCATCATCAAGGTCATCTTGACTGACACCACTCTCATTGTCAATACTATTATTACTATCGGTGACTTCATCAACTGCATTGTCATCTTCACTGTGATCTTCCTCACTTCCAATACCATCATCAGCTAACAGGTTTTCTTCATCACCATCAGAGGCAATATTCTCATTGTTTTCATGACCACCATCAGAGCCATATTCATTGCAGTCATCATCTCCACTGTCATCACTGTCATCATCATGTTGTAATAACTCAACACCAGGAACATTGCTAGCAACATTCACTTCCCCGAATGCTCTAGGCCTGGCCTTGGGATCAATTGAGCGCCCACGATCCTTCTTGACCAGCAATGAAGGGCAAACCTACAAGCAAACAAGTAATTAGTGCTAAATAGAGCAGACATGTAACTGCGTAAACGTTCTCGTATGCACACTGACACAAGATAGCACAGCAACTGAAAGATAGCAGTACCTCTCTAAACAAAGTAATAAGTGATCGAGCAGCTGCTGAAACTGCCTTCTCATGCGATTTCTTATATAATACAAGATCTTGCAATAAATCTTCTGTCATCAACTAGAAGGAAAAAAAAACCGGAGAAAAAAGATTAATGTCAATACATTGAAAACTGACATATGTGTAAAAGAGGGACAAAATAGACAAGATGGAAATAAAAAAAAAAAAAAAAAGTACAAACATCATAAGTAAAAGAAAAGGGATTATTCAACCTTAGTTAAAACACTCCACTCCATTTCATATAAGATGCGAGATTACAGATGACTCATCAAGATTTAGGGTGCAGGGTCCAAAAAGAAATGAAAAAGGTTCTCGAAAAAGGTACTTACCAAAGGCATTCGCAAGCAGATTTCCCTGACAGCATTCAGTCCAACAGCAATGGCCTAACAGAAGCAAGGTTAAAGATAAGTCCACCTGTGATTGACTGAAGACAATAATATGAAGCAGCTATACCTCTGTACGGGAACGGTCATGTACGAACTGATTAACTATCTGTTTGAATAAAGGTTCAACTGCATCAGGAGGCACCTGGTTGAGTGAGAGAAATTGTAGAAAGAGAGAGAGAAATAAAGAAATCTTGTTAAAACTAAATTGGCAGAATAAATAAATAAATCAATAAAAGAGCTCACATCAAATCCAAAAGAAAAACACAGAAGCTAATTATACCATGTCATGACAAGCCTGAACTGCTGCCGCGAGCAAATAGGTGATATCACGTTGATGAGGCTGCATATACTAATATGGTCATACCTCTATTGACCAAGAGAATTACAACTTCAACAAAAGAATCAGATAATATACCTGAATGTATTTTAGGAGAAAAGGGTAAAAATTTAATAAAATCAATCGGTGAAGCCCAATTATCCGAGCAATCACTTTCAACATCATCATTTTGACCTGATGTTCACAAAAAGAGTAATCATCAAACAGATATGCCAAAAAAAAAAAAAATACTTCCAGCGAGAACCAATCAACTAGAGACGACCCAAAATTTCCTCTATAAAACCCAAAATTTCCAAAATTTACTCTATAACATAATGCAAGTTCTAGATCTATTTCCAATAAGAAACCTGATCCTTGACTCAGAAATTCAGTGGGAAAAATAACTGATACATGAGTCAGAGCATTTCATTCACTATTATAATGTCTTCAATTGTCATGCGGAGCTAATCAACGTAAAATTTTATTGTTCATATAATTTAGTTTCAGATAGCATATAAAACAATTGAATAAAATAATGAAGAGAGAGAGCAAAGCCTTCTTCAGTTTCAGAAATTATTTTGAAAACAGTAGTCTTTATAAAGCTTACTTGTTTTCATGGACAACACCAATTAATTATTATCTCTAAACAATAACCTCTCTATTTCCAACATTCCGCTTAAGCTATTGCAAACCCAAATGAGGCGACAAAATTAAAAGTAAACATCAACGAATATTCACCTCAAATCGTTCATTGCAAGTTTGAAGACGAGAAAATAGCTTCTCAGCAAATCCCTGCGGACAGAATGGAATTTAAAAAAAAATCCTTCTATCCGTAAATAATTAAACCAAACCAACGGAAATATTGTTAATGTTATGATAAATTAAAGGTGTCAGACCTGTGCATCAATTAGATGGTTAAGAGGTGAGTAATAATTCAGAGAGCTTTTTTCTGATGACAGACGCTGATGCTTTTTCATGCTACGCATGGCACGCTGCAGTTTTGCTTGCTTTTTCTTTTTGCTAGAAGTTGTACCTTTATGATGTGCCTGAAATTCGATACAAAATACATTGGAATAAATATAATGCAATGTTCAAACTTTACAACAAGGTGCGATAACTGATGTTCATAATGAGAGACGAGTGAATTATAACATTGTGGGAAATTACAAACCTTATAAACAGCCTCTTTACTAAGGATGGCTTGTGGGTTGTGAGCAGTCAAGTCATCTTCATCACTTGAAGCATCACTATCATCGTCATCTTCAATCTTCTCCCAGTCAAGGAGAAATGATAGAGCAGCAATCATGATCCTGACAAATTCAAATACAAATTATATTTTCTCAAACCTCCAACTGGTAGTACATAAACCATCCATGAAAGATTAAAATAAAATGCACACCTTGATGAAGAATGAAAACATGCTTTACAGATCGCATTTGCTGTTCTATCATCAAACCACACCTTTCTCCGGTGAAGCTCACAAAGAGTAGTAAGTGCTCTCCTGGCTCTTGTTTCATCCTCTGCCTAGAGAAAATACAATGATCCAAACATCTGTCAAAACCTAGAAATTAACTCACACAGTACTACAAATACCAGGATCTGTAGATAGAACACCAAAATCAACCTGTAGGATTGAGAACATAATATTCTGAAGTGCTCGATTCTCCGGCTCGTTTTTATGCATCTGATTCATGCGCTTGATGCTTTGAATAACATGAGAAAATGCCAAATTTCTCAAATTTTTATCGCCTAGAGTTTGAAGCTCCATGAATATCGCAAGGGTGTCTCGGATATCAACTATCTAAATGCAAACATTCATATCAAATTCAAAGCATAATAAACCACTAATTTATTTCCAATAAAAAACGAAGTAAAAGTTTGAATTTAACGGCTGGATTGAATGTAAAACTGAAATTAGTCATAAGTTTCACATTGCATTCTTACCAGCTAACACATCAATCCCATAGCTTGATATTAGAATTATGGATTAAAGTTTTTTCTTTTTACCAGATATTTCCCAAAAAAAAAAAAATAAAGAAAATAAATGACTAAAGCTATAAGCTTCATTGTTATGTACTATTTTAGAAAATTATCACCACATACCTTTCGATTTACAAGAAGAGTAACAGCTTGCGTGACATGGCACCTAAGCCCCGACGGCAATGTTGCCGCAGACGATTTCAATAACTCAGCGAGCTGACTCGGGAACTCGGCAAGTTGCTTGCGATAAAAGGGCGTTGCATGTGCCAAAAACATGGCCCGGTCACCAAGGTCTTTTGCTACATTAGGGTCACCGCTAATGGAGCCGAAACAGAGAGCTGCCTGTTGCCGGAACAAATCGAGAGCAGATTTGAATTGCTTGTAAATCAGTGTCAGTTCGGCTTCGTAGCCATCGGGATCACATTTCACTTTTGATTGGAGAAACGGGAGACTTAATTTATCAGAGCTCCGACCGGAGGCTGAGAGAGGCTCTGGCAAGAGGCCAGTGACTGCGTAGTGAGCAGACATTAGTGGATGATTACACTTTCGTTGGTAATTAATTTCCCCAATTGAAGATAAAAACCAGTTACATAGAATGAAATTAAAAAAATCAACAAATAATTATCGCATAATTGAACACAAAAAAAAAAAAAAAGATAATTCAGATAAATTAATAATGATTAATTGCGATTCTCACTTGGTAAATACCGAGGTACTGGCGGGAGCTGAGAGACCTTTGTGTTGAGAAGTGAAATAATCAAAGTATGAAATTCGTTTTCTATTGGTACAAATTTGATCTTTCAAAATACCTAGGTTTTTCATTTTTGGTTGGTAATTTGAATTTGGTCTTTCAATTTGGACCTAGGTTAAATATGGGCCGCATATGGGCTTATTTAAATTTGACAAGGATATAAGATTTATGTAATTGAAAGAGCGATGTAATTGATTTATATGCATCCCCATAAGTGTCATACTATATTGCTCACTCCTATAATTTTCTTGTTGAACAAGCCTTAGATGTGCACAACAGTGAAGTTGGAAACTACCAACATATATTTTTAAATCTTCCACTGCACACAATAGATGTCCCTATCCCTAATGAGACAAACCATAGAGATATTCTTTTTTTTTTCTAATAGTTGCTTATAAAGGTGTATCACAAAGAAGATGTTTCGCCTTAGTCCCCTACAGACAAGTACAAATGTGTGAAAAAATTATCAAAATAGTAGTCAAAACAAAACAAAACAAAAGCGGATAAATTACATCAAAGAATCAGGTGGAAGGCAAAAGTCCACCAGAAACATGCATGACTCATTAACATAAAGAGACATAAATATGAAAATATATTAAAAGTGGATATCACCATTAGATATATTGAAGAATTCTACGTGGAGGGTTAGATCAAATGAATCAGACAGCACAAACAAAAGTTACCCCAAAACTGCTAATGTGAAATTAAACAGCCTGGAATAGTTCTTCTTTATCCAAGAGAAACGCCGTCCAAACACTCAAATTCATATTAAATATTCAAGATCTTGGGAGGCAAGTAGCAAACTATAAGGCCCACGAATGAGAAAACCATACAACAAAGCCCCAAACCACATCAGAATGGACAAAGTTAGTTCATTATTTAACTGAACTAAAAATCACAATTTTGGGAAATAAAAAAAATAACACAGGATTCCAAACTACATTCCATCATGACTGCAGTACTACAACCAATGACTAAATGAGCAACTCAAATAAAGAATCAGTAGATTCTTCGACAAGAAGACAATATCAGCAATCCAAAAACAATCCGTTACTCGTAGCAAAATAAGAAAATTCTCGAGTCTATTTAATTGCAACTGTCTTAATTGTTTAAGCAGAAAATATTATAAACGCTAGCAAAATGTTGGCCAAATTAAATAAACACAGTGAATAGTAACTAATAAGTGCGAGCAAATAATTGCAAGTGAGAGGAAGAAGAGAACTTACTATGAAGCTTCTTGTCCATGCACCTGTAATTAGCGAGGGAAAAGGGAAAATCATAATTAGCAATTGCGAATCTAAAGAATAATAATAACTGTGAAATTAGAATACGTAAAAACAGCGAGCGTGAAATTACTTCTAGAGATTAGAGGCTGGCCTGATTTCGAAACTAGCTAATTGATCGACTTAGAAAAACGCAAACAATGGAGCTATAGTGTTGGCGCAAAGAGTGGCAATGGGCCGGGCTGGGCCCGGGCTTGGGTTTATCCCGGCCCATTTTAAAAAAAATTGATAAAAATTAAGAACATACAAATACAAAATAGAGGACATTTGTTTCAAGACAATTCACAAATACATTAAAAGTTTAATCGATTAACTAACAATCTAAATGCTACAAAGTACAAACAAATGCATCAAACTAATCCAACTCTTGCGCCTCAAAGTCTTCTTCAACTTCACCCATAAGCTCATCTCCAGCAAATATAAGTTGTTCAGCAAATATACAAAAATTTTCATCAACATTTCAGCAGTGTTTAAAAATACGCTTCGAGGCACTGCCTCGAGGCGCCGAATCGCCACCTCGAGGCGGCCGCCTAATGCGTTGTAGCCAATTTTCACGCCTTTCACCGAATGAGGCGGCCGCCTGATTTCAGAAATGCCATTTACATTGCAAACAGAAAATAGAAACCTAACCAGAAACAGAATTCATTTCATAACAATTTATTATTTACTAACAAAATGTCCCAACCCAGCTACATCAACAACCCAGTCATTTACTCATTTACATTGCAAAGCAATCAAGCAAAACAGAAAACAGAAACCTAACAACCATATCAATTTCTTTAACATAATAACAGAAAACAGAACCCTAACAAGTAACAACCATAAAAATATACAGAAAACATAAACCTAACAAGCCTATCACATGAAAATCAAATTAATCAATTAAGCAATATCAAATTATCAACTACACCGAGAGTGCATAGTGGAGCACCTGGATTCGAAATTGAGTGACTGATACAGAAAGCGAGAGACAGAAAGCGATGAAGGTTGAAGAAGACCCAGAGGCGACAGTGAGTGACTGAGTCTGAAGTCTGAACTGAAGACCGAGAGGCGAGAGTGAGTGACTGAGTGACCGAGAGGCGACAGCCGAGAGTGAGTGACAGTGACTGGCTGCGGGCCTGTGGCTGTGGTTGTGGGTTTGAGAGCTGAGTTGAGAGTTGAGTGAGAGTGGCGTGACTCGTGAGTGACCGAGAGGCGAGAGCCGAGAGTGAGTGACGGTGACTGGCTGTGGGCCTGTGGCGCTGTGGGTTTGAGAGCTCAGAGCTGAGTTGAGGGACGACAGACGAGAGAGAGTGGCGTGACTCGTGAGAGAAAAGACGAGACTGAGAGAAGAGACGAAATCGAGAGCTAATTTTGGAATTAGGATTTAGGGTTAGGGCTGGCTGTAACTCTTGTGAAGATTAACGAATTTTATATTTGTTTAAGCTCGGGCAGGGCAGGGCAGGGCCGGGCCTAAGTTTAAGCCGGGTTTCTAATTTTATGGGCCAGTCTTGATCACACCCGGATTTTTTTGACATCCTTAATAGCATACTCCATATTCATGAAGATTTTTGCCATCCTTATTTGTGTGTGTTCTATTCAAAACACGATTAAAAACATCATGAATCCAGAATAAGGCTTTTTTTTTTTTCAGAATTAGATTCGGTGTTAAATTGAATTGAGTTTTGTGAGAAATTTTTTAAAAAATTATTATTAGTATTTATTGAATAAAAATTTATATGTAATTAAATTTTAATAATATATTATTATTAATACAAGCATGAAATAAAGTTATTAAAAAAAACCACCTTAACACAATTCAACACAGGATCCAAACTCCAAAAATAAGTTCACCTTTTTTCCCTACAATTAACATTTATCATTTAATTAGTTCAAAAATTGAGAAATAATAAAGAAATATAAGAAATATTAATGTATAATATTTTACTATTATATCATTATAAAACAATACATTTTACTATTATATCTATATATAAAAAAATCTGTGTACTTTATTTATTTCATGATATAGATTTCACATTTTATAATATTTTTCTACTAATATAATTGTAGTAAAATATAAGATTTTATAAATATATACGTGTGTGTATTAATAATTAAAAATATTATATCCTAATAATTCTTATAAAAATTTATTATTTTCTAATTTATGCTGTTAATAATAACCCCAAATATTTAATAGCAGGAGGTGAAAATATCTATTTGGGCACTGGCAGTGGATCTAAAAAGCTGTTTGAACTCTCCAGAGCTCGTACATTGACAAAGTGTTGAAGAGATTTAACATGGATCAGTCTAAGAGGGAACTGCTTCCATTGTCACATGACGTCTCTATATCTAAGGACATGTGTCCTAAAACTCAAGATGAGAGAGATAACATAAGTCGGATTATGTTCGCTTCTACAGTCGGATCGATCATGTATGTCATGATATGTACATGACCTGATGTCTCATATGCTTTGTGCAGTCGCTATCAGGCCGATCCAAATGATGGTCACTGGATTACTGTTAAGAACATTTTTAAGTATCTTAGACGAACTAATGATGCTTTCTTAGTTTATGGAGATTGCGAACTTGAGGTGATTGGGTTCACCGATTCAAGTTTCCAAACCGATAAAGACGACTCTAAGTCGCAATATGAGTATATATTTTGTTTGAACAATGGAGCAGTGAGCTGGAAATCTTCCAAGCAAAAGACTGTTGCTGATTTGACAATAGAAGCGGAATATATCGCTACAGCTGAGGCAGCAAAAGAAGCAGTTTGGATTCGTAAATTCCTAATTGGATTAGGAGTAGTTTCGTTAGCAGCTGAGCCCGTTCCTTTGTATTGTGACAATAACGGGGCTATAGTGCAAGCTAAGGAACCGCGGTCTCATCAACGATCCAAACATGTACTTCGACGTCTCTATCTGATATGTGAGATCATATATCGTGGCGATGTGAAGATCGAAAAGATCGCTTCATATGACAACATTGCAGATCTGCTGACGAAAGCTATTTCTCAGCAGAAGTTTGAGCTACATGTACATAGTTCAGGTGTTAGATACTTGAGTGATTGGCTATGAGCCAAGTGGGAGATTGTTGGACAATTATGACCCATAACATCACTATTTGTAAAAGACATTGTGGTTTTTGTACAAATTAACTATATGACAAAGAAAACTGCTATTTTATCATTTTGTAATTAGATTACTTTGATATATAAATGATAAAAGTTCTTATGATTAGTTCTGAATTAATAAGATATGAGACAGTATTAATCCACAAACGGTTTAATCATTAAATATCTATAGTCGTAGTATTATTGAGACTGGACATCGATAATGCGGAATAAACTAGTATTACACTTGTGCGCGTTATGGAAGCTTAACGGCATGGTTCTCATATATTTAAGTATAAGATACTTATGCAAGTGTGATAAGAGGTTCTGTTAGCCGTTGGATCGGAAGTAGTTTCGCTTTGGATAGACCCCTCGAAATCCCATTGGTAGTATGACTATGTGTCTATGGGAATCCGCATCAAGGTAGGTGTTTGTGGTCTTAATCTGAGACTTGCATCGCTAATACCTGCGACAATCAGTATGTTTTGGTTTTGGTCGTCCGGGGCTTTAACAGTTTCTGTGTACTCCTGTTCTAAGTTTACTGAGAATCGTAGTGTATTGGGTGTGATGTCAAGATGGAAATATCACTTCATTCATATGGAGATGATGATCACACAGGGATACAGAACTATCACTCTCAAATGCTGCAACTATCGAGATAGTATGATTAGGTAATGATTATCTGATTAAAGAGACTAATTGCTAGTGATCCCATATATGTTTCGTACGAGGCTGACATAATTCCAGCCACAGGCATTGCATGTGACATCAGATACTGGATCTTTATGCGCAATACATAGTATACTATGCCTGATATAGATTATATATTCTTCGTTGAATATTTTTGGAGAATTGGGTAGGCACGGTGCTTTGCTATAAGCCAACCATGTCTTGTAAATCGGCAAGAACGTGGTACGGGATACACACGTGTTCAGATAGTCCGACAACCAAATTTACTGCCAACATATCCAGGGATCTCTTGGGTCGCTTCCCAAAGATTCACCGATGACATTTGACTCGAACAGAATTAATCTAAGATTAATTATGAGAGAGAGAAAATTATTTTGGGATCAATTGCGGCAAGAAATATGTGTTGGATGTCTATGCCCTGTACACAGGACTGACGGATCATGTCTTGATACGCACATGATATCATGAGCATCAGTCCAACCCAACGAAAAGGCGAAGGTATGATCATGACTAGATCGTTGACGTGACTGCCACCAAAGTGTGGAGGATAGCTCATATATCCACAATGGTATCTCAAGTTGAAGGACCATTATGCTCGCTCAACTCGGGAAAGTTCATATTGACGTTGGTGTACCATTTATTATGAAACCTTCAGTGAGTCGTTCAGTGTCTTATCAAATAAACACATATATGTCTATATGAGTCTCCCGAGACTCATGGTTCACTGGGATAAATCATCAGACCAAGTCACAATATACGACATGTACTGGTCTCAGTGGATTTTACTAACCAACCCGTGTTAGCAAATCTTGACCATAAATTTTATTTAAGGATATACAACTAATAGTGCGCTTCCCAATGTCTATTACAAACTATGTTGTAACTGCGCACTATACTGTAAATCCTAGGGTCTTTGTCTAATTACAAGTATCACTGAACTAGATTCAGTTTCGATTTAATCGTAACCAGATATGTAATCACAATTAGATCGAATAAGCATATAAAAGGCAAAGGTGCTACCGTAAAATTAGTAATATTATGGAAAATATAATTGCTCATATTTATGAATCGGACATAAATACGATCCAGATTGGCACTCCGAGCACCAACCCTAACAATTTCTCTCACTTATTCTAGTGCCAATCAACGGTATCATATACACATCTTAATGTGTATCACATACTCATGGCCCTCAAGAGCTCACCAGCACTCTAGAGGTAGGCAATAACAAGTATGTCTGCTTTAACAAATCGAATCTGTCCAACAAACTCAACCGTTTTCTTTAACCAGCATCATTCATATTTTGTAGAATCCAAATTCCATATCAACATGATTCAGATGCAATATTAGTATTGTGCTATCGCTACTGTGTTGTCCATGTATTTAGAAATCAAATCCAAATACTTTAAGATAATCGCAAGCACTATACTAATATGAAAACTTCTAATCTATGAGGTCACTATGCAACTTCTTAAGTTAGTACCTCAAAAGTCGCAACTGATTCCACTAGTATAGTAGAATCAACGGTGACATTCCCACTATATCTTTTCTGAATTTATATGACATAGACCATTTAGTGTCATAATTAGAATCAAAACTAATCTGACCTTATGGTTGCTAATTAAATTCTCCGTATATAAGAAACTCATTCTTAATATCTCAAAGATCACAAAGAATATATTTCAAGATCCATCATATGGTCTGCATCATATCAAAATAACTCGTAACAATTACGATTAAATTTATATCTTTAATCGCACAAGATATAATATTCATTATGTCATCATCCTATGATACATAAGATTGACTAGACATTCCAATAAATCTATCTTTCGACAAAGGAATCATCCTTTACGAAAGATGAATATCATATACATAAAAGTCACGTTAATGTCAAGCAGTTATACTAACTGTCATACAGATAGTCTAATAATGTCTTTTATTAGATCATATCTAATATGCGACTAATGAGAGTATCTCACAAGTCTCTCAGCTTTATATCTTATATAAAACTTTATATCAAATATAATAGAGACTACTCCCACTGCATTCACAGAGAAAAGAAGACTAAGGATATTTAACACTAGAAATAAATTCGTACGCTCCCACTGACCCTACTGACAAATCTCTCATTTGAAGAAATCACTCAAGAATGCCACTTTGCATTCCTTAGCCAAAATACAGTTTAATATTAATATTAACCAAAAGATCTTTAATTGTTCAATTAGTACAACTAGAGACAAGCTTCCTCATAATCTACAATAGACTACTGAGTATAACCTACTCACTTTCATACTATAAAGGTCAAACCTTTATCAAGATCACTAGCTATTGTTGCGCAAACAATTTGCACATTTTATGAGCTATCCATAACGAAAGCCTAATCAAGTTCAAAAATTGATCGTAGTAAGCCATGAACAATCTTAGATCTATGGTTCAATACTAATTTCCAAAATCGATATCAAATATCGCTCCCATTATAAGTTATAGGATAATTTTCTTCGATAAGAAAATAACATGATCATTAAATATCAAATACTTTGTAAATAATTCCGACATCCTATTGGACTTATAAGGAAGTTGTCTAAGGGTCTTTTCATCTTATTAATTATGTACTTCCACTACTGTTTATCATTCTCACATTTGACTTCAATAAGTCAAGTCTTTTCTACAATTGTCGATATCCAATGCCAACCATCAAATAAAAAAATAATTTTATTACTCGAGATTGTAGAAAATATATTCTATCAAGTAGAATACAATATTCTATTAAATATAATAAATGATAAACTTTTCTTGTACCTCCGAGGCACAAGTACTTTCAACTATATAACCATTATATAAATGAAAGTTTCAAATCTCAAACTTTTCAAGATTCGAATTTTCTACCTATACATATAATATATATAATTGTAGAAATGAAACCTTAATTAAATAGATGAATTAGTGTTACTAGAGCATAACTCCAAGAGTATTGAAACTAATTCAGTAACACTCAATATCAACGAATCAAATCATATAAGAATCGCTAACTCCCACTGACCAATTCCATTACAATGGAATCGCGAAAGTTTAATACTGAGTAAGAATTACATTCATTAAATAACTATAGAACTTATTGCCTTAAATTCATGCGTTTGATCAAATCAAACATCTTTGAACAATACAAAGATGTACAATGAATTTTTAAAAGATACAGTTTTCAACACTGCAGATAGAATATATTTGAACTATTCAAAATATTTTATCCGAGTTTCATTAGTAACATATCAACAGTTCTTGAACAATTCAAGACGTTCAATATGTTCTCTAGTAGAAACACGTAACTAAGTCATGATAATTCATTAACTGAGTTACGAAGCAAAGAAAACTATACAAGGCAATTTCTAATTTATTAAACTACACACATCCAATGTATTAGTTTAATAAATTTGTGGTCCAACGACGATTATTGGTTAAATCAAAAATAATCACAACCTGAATACAATATTCATTAAATGGATAAGGATATCTGGTGTGATCTCATATCAGACCATCTTTTACCATACGATACAAGCATCTAATGTTTTTATGATAAAATTTCATAAAGCACAGTTATAAGTTATTCATTTTACCGAATATTTTCTTAATGTTCATCTTTCATCAATGACATTACTAGTCGTTTTAAAATATGTAACAATTATTTATACAAAACAAGTAACTATCCAATAATCACAAGTTCTGATATCAAATATCAAAACTATTATTAAACTAAACAACTAGACGGGAGATCTGGTATTCAATACCTATAATTGCCATATTGTGAGAATCGATATTCTCTATACACAACTATACGCAACTTAGTTCTTAAGCTTTATAATTTGCGTTCAATTATTCACAACGATTGTAAAATAATTGATTAGCAAATTGTGTCAAATACTTGACTTCTAAAAGTCACTAAAGCTAAGAAACGTCATTAAAAAATAAACAAACGCTCAAGAGGTTTTCTTAATGCCAGTCAAGAATCTCGAGACATGAATGAATTCGTGTCAATTCTTACTGTATAAGAAGCAGTTCTAACTAGACTAATATACTAAAGAATATATCTACTTATATTAACTAATCGCGACTTAGAAACTAAGTTACAAACCATATTGATTTTCAAGAAAATCAAAACAAAAGTTCCCGATGGTTTCAACTAATCTAACAATATCTAAGTCTACTGTCTTTCTAAAACCTATTCTAGAACTACGCAATTATAAGTAAAGTCAGAATATATAAGAAATATAAATGTAGTGGATTAGAAGTATAATTCTATAAACAATATAGAATGAAAGGAAAACTAAGCAGAAATTTCCATAAAATTACGCACTGCCTGAGTTATGGATTTTTAACCCAGCAATGTCTCCCACTACTTTACGTAATACCATAATCCCCAACAGACAACGGGAATTCAATAATTAAATCAATTCCATAGTGAGAGTAGAATCCCATGAATATATTTCGACTCACAGTTTTGGCACGATCTCGCTTATGTATATTCATTAGGTAGACAACTCTTTGTAAATCACTCACCAGTGACTCCTGGCTTTGGTCCTGACTGTTTCTCGCTGTGGCAGCTTTGGCACGTTCACATGGAGGCGTATCAAGGCTTCACTTGCCAATGACAAACTCAAGCTACTGATATAGTCCTGACATCTTTGGCACATTCAGGATTTCCACTTTCACTTGAATTTATCGAGTATCAATATACAACCGGTATGGATAATAATCCTATAATTACACCCTCACAGCTTTGGCACGATCTCAGATGCACTTATAGAAAAATACCCATAAACCGTACTAACAAGACGGACCAAAAAATATATATCCAATACACATTACTTTACAGCAATATTTAAAAACGGGGATGTTCCTATGGAAGTTATACTCTACATCCAATGCAGAATTTAATCTAAATCATTTTCTAAACAATTCAATTCTACGTTAGAACATATAACTCAAGTTAACAATTAAATCTTCGTTACATATTCGTTAGCATAGAACCGGACAATTAAGAAACATATCTAGATTACTAGCATGTGCAGACATTAAAATCGGATTATATATCATATATCAAGCATGAATAACATAATAGATGAAACATCATACCCGCTTTGTTACAATTTTATTGGGGTTTTGGGTGATGGGGCGCAGCGGAAGCGTGAGTTCGGGCAAAATCGTATTTTAAAACTTTTTCAAAATACCAAATAAATTATCCAATATCTAATATGAATAATTTATTCATATTTCACCTAAACCTATTTATTTAATATCAAATATTAACATAAATAATATTGAAACTTCGTGAAATTTTTACGAAAATCGATTTTCCGTAAAATGGCCTAAAACGCATTTTTGACCGAACCGACTATCCGACACTTATGGGGACTGCTTAGGTTAGCCCCAATAGTGTCAGGGAAGTTCATGGGCTGTCAGAACAGTGACAGATT
The DNA here is from genome assembly GCA_019454045.1 of Zanthoxylum bungeanum. Taxonomy (NCBI): domain Eukaryota; kingdom Viridiplantae; phylum Streptophyta; class Magnoliopsida; order Sapindales; family Rutaceae; genus Zanthoxylum; species Zanthoxylum bungeanum. The sequence goes on along the minus strand of SKCR01053298.1, from coordinate 5,222 downwards.
CACTGTTTGGACAGCCGTCATCCGGTTGGCTCAAAATCCACCCGGTAACGCCGTTTTTGTCTGTTTTCGCTTATTTCAAGTCGGAAACACTTTTCGACAAATGTTCCAACTCCCAAAACACATCCATTACATTCATATGACATCAAAATCATCACATAAATTCTAGTTTAATCATAACATATCAGCAAACTAAAATTTCATAAAGTTCATGCTTTAAATTCAATAATTCAAGATTATTTCAATTAATCTAAATAGCAACTAGAATCACCACATATGAAGAACTCTAGAGCAATTCTAGGCATAAAATAAATGGCTATTACACTCTATAGTAGCAACAAAAATATCCAACAATAATTTAAACAAATCGGATATAAATTACATTAATTTCATCCAATAAACACTTCACACATGCTTCAACTTCCATCTCTAACAACCACAAACAAAAGCCCCAAAATTTCAAAATTTAAGGAACCCTAGATCATATCTAACAACTCAAGAAACAAGAAACTAGATTTCTAAGCCAATGGATTTAATGAATTACCTTTAATCCACTTGATTCGAAAGCTTTTTTTCTTGATTTTCCTTAAATTCTTCAAGATTTGTGAAACAAAATTTCAAACCCATTTTTAGAGCAAGATTTTCATCCATGTGTTGGATAATTATGACCCATTGGATCACTATTTGTACAGAACATGGTGTTGTTGTACAAATTAACTATGTGACAAAGGAAATTGCTCTTTTATCATTTGTAATTGGATTATCTAGATATATAAATGATAAAGTCCATGTGATTAGTACCGGATTGATAAGATATGAGACAATATTAATCCATTAAGGTTTAATCATTAAATATCCCTAGTCGTAGTGTTATCGAGACTCGATATCGATAATACAGAATATGCTAGTATTACACTTGTGCGTGTTATGGAAACGTAACAACATTGTTCTCATATATTTGGGTATTGGATACTCATGCAAATGTAATAGGAGATTCTGTTTACCGATGGTATGGTAACAGTTTCGCTATGGATAGACCCCTCGGAATCCCATTGGTAGTATGACTATGTGCCTATGGCAATTCGAATCTGGGTAGGTATATTTGGTCTTAACCTGAGACTTGCATTGCTAATACTTGCGACAATCAATATACTTTGGTTTTGGTCGTCCGGGGCTTTAAAAGGTTCTGTGTATGCCTCTTCTGGGTATATTGAGAATCGTAATGTATTGGCTGTGATGTCAGAATGAAGTATCACTTCATTCATATGGAGATGATGATCACGTAGGGTAGGGGTGTTCACGGGTCGGGTCGGGTCGGGTTTTTCGAAATTTTTTTGGACCCGATCGGGTCGGGTCATTCGGGTCGTCTGACCCGAAACCCGAAATTGGAGGAGGTGACCCGCGCGGGTCGGGTCACCTCGGATCGGGTCAAAAAATTGCGGGTCGGGTCGGGTCAACATTATATATAGTAAATATAATATATATTTTTTTATTGAGCAAAAATATTCAACATTGCTTGCAGCATCGATGGTTAAGGCATTAACAAGCTTCAGAGAAGCCAAAGTTCGAATCTCAGCAACAAATTGAGATTTTTGAAAAATTAATTTACAAAAAATTACAACGTACACACTCGAACCTGCAACCTTCTTCTTCTTAACCATGTAAACGTTACCATTTGAGCTGCAGCCTTTGGCTGTTAAAGTTATACCACTAAAAATATATATATTATAATAAAATATCATTACATCGGGTCGGGTCGGGTCAAACCCGAGTTTGCTAAACTAAACCCGTGACCCGATCCGAAATTTCGGGTCGGGTTGGGTCAGACCTGAAATTAACTTTTTAAATTAAGAAACCCGACCGGGTCGGGTCGGGTTGCTGCGGGTCGGGTCGGGTCGCGGGTTGACCCGACCCTATGAACACCCCTAACGTAAGGATATAGAACTGGTACTCTAAGTGCTATAGCCATCGGGGAAGTATGACTAGATCATGAATTTCCAATCATAAAAGGACTAGTTGCTAGTGATCCGATGTATGCTTCATACGAGGCAGACACAACTCCAGCCCCAGACCTAACATGTGACATACGATACTGGATCGTAATACGCAATACTAGCTATACTACGCCTGACAAATATCTTGTTTTCCGTAGTAGAATATTTCAGGAGAATTGGGTAGGCACGGTGCTTTGCTAGAAGCCAACAATGTCTTGTAAATCGGTAGGTGCATGGTACAGGGTACGCACGTGTTCGGATAGTCTGATGACCGTATTTACTACCAACATATCCAAGGATCTCTTGGGTCGCATCCCAAAGATTCACCGATGATATTTGACTCGAACAAAATTAATCTATGATTAATTATGAGAGAGAAAATTAATCTGGGATTAATTTAGAGAAAAAAATTAATCTTGGATTAACTACGACAAGAATTAATTTGGGATTAATTGCGTCGAGAATTTATCTGGGATTAAATTCGTCAAGAGGAGAGAACGCGATTAATTTGGAATTAATCAGTAAAATAAATTTAATAGTTAAATTAGATTTTACTATTTAATTTACTTAATTGGGCTAAAATAATATATTAGATATATTAAATGAAATCGGATTTCAACGAGGAATTAAATTGAATTTTAATTTTATCGAACAAATTAATTTGGAGTTAATTCGCGAGCGACTTCCGTAATAATTTTACTGGTTATTATTATTTAATTAAATTGGATTTAACTATACCGCGACAGAAAATTCGTTTAATCAGATTAAACGAATCCGAGCCCGAAGTGTGTTGAGCAAGCCCACTTGAATTTTGAATTTAAAGTGGGGCCCACTTCACTTATAACATTAGTCACCTTTCGTGATATAAGTGAATGATGGGTTTTGTTGGAAACCTATAAAACACTCTTTGCCTTTTGAAAAGAAAAGAAATAAAATTAAAATGATTTTCGGAATTTCATTGTGTTTCTCTCTCATTGGCCGCTAAAAGTAAAAAAAAAAAGTGGCCGTTATTATTTTCCAACTTGAAAAAGCTAATTCATTTTGCTCACTGACTTTTTCTTTTGCTTTTGGCCGATTGGCCTCTGCCATAAAAGGCTAAATTGCCTTTGTTGTTTGATTGGCCGAATGGCCTTATTTTCATAATGGTCAATAGGCCTCTGATCTCAATATGCCAATTGCTCTATGCTTTTCTTGGAGAAGGCCGAGACATAAGAAACAATCTCTCTGTGACTTCTCTTTTCATGGTCGAAAGAAAAGAAAGCATATGCCCTCTATTTTTGTAGACTTGGTCGAACGACCATGACTTCAAAGGGCCGATTGCTTCTCTCTCTCTTTTGGGCACAAAATTTGTTCCATTTGTTCTTGCTAGCACATATGAGAGTCAAATGATGGTGATAGGGATACTCACCCATGAGTCTGGAAGTTTCAACATCCACAAAAAGTTTTGAACTCAAGCCAATCAATGTAAGTCATCCGTAACTTATTTTTGATTTTATTCACACACGAATCACGCTTAGAGATCCCGTGGCATGTCTAGGACACCTACATATAGTGTGTTCAAGAAGAAGATCAAAATATTATTTATTTATTTATATATGGATGAAAATTGAGGGCAAAATTATCCAATCAATATATTTTAATTTGATCAAAAATCAAATTAAATGATAAAATGCTATATGTCACCAATAATTGGTCACCATGTATCACATCAAATAATGACTAATGGATAAGGTTTGAAATGTCAATTATTTAATTATTTAACATTTAAATAACTAAATAATTAAATAACAACCTTACATGTATTTTTTTACATTAAATAACAAATACATATATTTATGGTATGTGTCAAAATCTCATTTGAAGAATAATTTATGTTTATCTAATCGTATTATGTATCAAATACAAATACACAATAATTATTAGCGGACAAAATCCCCTAATACATGTGTTATCGTTTAACGATTAAACGATCCGAATTAATTCATTTAATCTGGTTAAGTATTATGAATAATCTGTATTATTCATATCGCGTTGTCCAAGTACTCAACAAGTACACTTCATATTGTGGGACTCTCTAAGTTTAGGTTTATCCGTCACGAAATCTAATTTCGTGTCCATAATCCCCCACTCATGGATTATGACGACCACGGATAATCTCGCTAAACTATGCAAGCCGAGGTCATTGCAAACATATAATCCCTCCGTCACAGGCCATCCATATTATACCTAGGATATAGATCAGAACGTCAAATCTGTTCGGTATAATACAGTCGACTTTCAATTTACGATCATGAAATAACACTCAGAACTGGTTTCCAACGTTATACCACGACTATGGATTTACTAGATCGTAAACACATGATGGATGTCTATGCCCTGTACACAGGACTTATGGATCTTGTCTTGATACGCACATGATATCATGCGCATCAGTCCATTCCAAACGAACAGGCGGGGGTCTGATCATGATTAGATCGTTGACGTGACTGCCATCAATGTGTGGAGGATAGCTCATATATCCACAGTGGTATCTCAAGTCGAATGACCACTATGCTCACTCAACTCGGGAAGGTTCCTATTGACATTGGTGTACCATCTATTAGGAAACATTCAGTGAGTCGTTTAGTGTCTTATCAAATAAACACCTACATGTCTATACGAGTCTCCCGAGACTCATGGTTCACTGGGATAAACCATCAGACCAAATCACGATATACGACATTTACTGGTCTCGGCGGATTTTACTAACCGACCCGTGTTAGCAAATCTTGACCAGAAACTTTATTTAAAGATATACAACTAATATTGCGCTTCCTAATGTCAATTACAAACTACGTTGTAACTGCACATTATACTGTAAATCCTAGTGTATTTGTCTAATATACACTTATCACTGAACCGGATTCAGTTTCGATCTAATCGTAATCAGATATATAATCACAATTAGATCGAATAAGCGTATAAAAAACAAGGGTGCTACCGTAAAATTAGTAATATTATGGTAAATATAATTGCTCATATTTATAAATCGGACATAAATACGATCCGGATTGGCACTCTGAGCACCAACCCTAACAATAAATAGGTATCGTCATGAGAAATCTTTTGCCGTTTAGTTTTAGATCTTTCAATCTTAAACATTTCATTATTAAGCATTGATTCATGCATTACCGGTCTTAATATATATATATTATTTTTGGAGTTTCCCGTGCATATATTTAATCCATTTCT